>CM037935.1:19665583-19868060 GCA_021346845.1 Apeltes quadracus
CACATTGAAGAAAAAATCATCTTCAGATGAACATTTACACACATATTTAATAAATAAAAGTTTTTATTTGTGTAATAAACGTCTCATTTTAAGGTGACCAGAAGCTGGACCGTCCTCTGGGGGACATGTCTCCTGGAGGTATGAAGTACTTGTGCTTGTACTTTGTGTTGGTTGGGTTTTTGCCTCATGATGATGGAAGCAGAGGGGAGACCAGGGTCGGCTCCTGGTCCCGGTCCTGATCCTCCATGAGGGACTGCAGAGCCTCCAGGCCCTCCATGGTCACAGTCAGAGTGCCGACCACCTGACTGCTGTCCTCCACGTCCACCACTGCAGGACAGAGAGACACTGAGGACCAACAAGAGGAGCTGTGTGTGAGTCTGAGTGCTGTGTGTGTGCGCTGACCCTCCAGGCTGCTCTCAATCATGTCTTGTTGTCTCTCCAGGATCTCGGGGATCCGGATGAAGGCCACCCCGACGTCCTCGCACTCCCTCTCCTGCTCCTGCTCCTCTGGAGGTTCGCTGACTACCGTGAACCGAATTCTGACCCACAGCAACGACAATTGAGACAACGAATTATTCATGTGCGTGTCAAGACGTGAGCTTCATTCCGTGTGTTTGCCTCTTTCCCCCCCGGCCCCCACCAACCTCTCCATCTGAGGTTTTCCTCCTTGGAGGATCTGTCTCAGCAGCCGGCGCCGCGCACCATTGTTCTCAGAGTCCAGGGGTATCACTAGGAAACAACAAAGCCTGAGGTCAGAGGTCACGAGGAACAGTAAAGGGGCATTTACCTCCTCAAACAAAAAGTACATTTTATATTAAGCATAAAGTGCTTGTTCTTTAAATGTTCTGAAATCAATAGTGTATTCAGTAAGGACGGTAAACATAGTACCGTGACTATGAAGGTACCTTAACTATAAAGGTAGTACCATGACAATGGTAGTACCTTAACAATCTTTAAATGTTCTGAAATCAATATGTATATGTGTATTCAGTAAGGACGGTAAACATAGTACCGTGACTATGAAGGTACCTTAACGATGAAGGAAGTACCGTGACGATGAAGGTAGTACCGTGACGATGAACGTACCTTAACGATGAAGGAAGTACCGTGACGATGAACGTACCTTAACTATAAAGGTAGTACCATGACGATGGAGGTAGTACCGTGACGATGGTAGTACCTTAACGATGAAGGAAGTACCGTGACGATGAAGGTAGTACCGTGACGAGGGTAGTACCTTAACGATGGAGGTAGTACCGTGACGATGAAGGTAGTACCGTGACGATGAACGTACCTTAACGATGAAGGAAGTACCGTGACGATGAACGTACCTTAACTATAAAGGTAGTACCATGACGATGGAGGTAGTACCGTGACGATGGTAGTACCTTAACGATGAAGGAAGTACCGTGACGATGAAGGTAGTACCGTGACGAGGGTAGTACCTTAACGATGGAGGTAGTACCGTGACGATGAAGGTAGTACCGTGACATAGTACCCTAACGATGAAGGTTGTACCGTGACTATGAACGTACCTTAACTATAAAGGTAGTACCATGACGATGGAGGTAGTACCGTGACAATGGTAGTACCTTAACGATGAAGGAAGTACCGTGACGAGGGTAGTACCTTAACGATGAAGGTAGTACCGTGACGATGGTAGTACCTTAACAGTGAAGGTAGTACCGTGATGCTGAAGGTAGTACCTTAACGATGGAGGTGGTACTGTGACGATGGTAGTACATTAACGGTGAAGGTAGTACCGTGACGATGGTAGTACCGTGACGATGAAGGTAGTACCGTGACGGTGAAGGTAGTACTGTGACGATGGTAGTACCGTGACGATGAAGGTAGTACCGTGACGGTGAAGGTAGTACTGTGACGATGGTAGTACAGTGACAATGAAGGTAGTACTGTGACGATGGTAGTACCTTAACGGTGAAGGTAGTACCGTGATGCTGAAGGTAGTACCTTAACGATGGAGGTAGTACCAGGACGATGGTAGTACCTTAACGGTGAAGGTAGTACCGTGATGCTGAAGGTAGTACCTTAACGATGGCGGTACTGTGACGGTGAACGGGTAATCAGCTCTGACCTTTGCTGTAGTTGTAGTTGATGCTTTTGCCCCGGGGGGGTTTGGGCAGGGACAGGGGAGTTTCCTCGGTGGGCAGATCCAGCAGGGAGTATTCTACAAACAGACGCACCACGCTGCCGTCCCGGGACACCCGAGACTCCGGCCTCAAGGTCAGAGACACGACCTCCAGCCGGAGCCGCTGCGACGGCTGGAGGAGAGGTTGGAAATGATAACACGTCGGATCATTATGGTCATTAAGTTTAAGAAATGTCTTTTTTAATCTACGTAATATATAAAAAATGAGTTCACGCATTTGTTACTTCACGGCTAGATAACTAATTATTTGTTATCTGGTTGCTCTTGTTAGTCTCCACTCTCTCCTTCTGTAAGAGTCTTTGTTATTGTCCTCCTCACAGACGTCTGTGGAGGGACATAAGACACAAGCGGGTTAACAGATCTAACTATTTTTATGCTGCGGTTTCCTGTCTCCACGTTGGTGTGAATCTGAAGTCTGGACAGAAGATAAAAACATCCAAAGAACCTTTCAATGATTAATGTAGACGCATAATGTAAATTACTGACTTTTCTGCTTGGAGGCAGAATCCAGATCGAAGCCAAACCAAGACAACAACATAACGATCCGTGCTCCTCTCTGAGGAGGTAAACAGGAGCGCCCACTGACCTTCGTCTCCACCGGCCGCCCGTGAACGATGACGTCATCGCTGTCCGACCGGGAGGACTCGTCCACATCTGGGGTGAGGGGGCCAAATGAACACAACCCAGTTAAGGAGCATTTTCTCAGAGGCTTGTCGTTAACATTTATGAAGGGCGCTTTGAAGACTGTTGGCAGAAGCGTTCAATATTTCCGAGGAGCCATCAGAGAGGCTTAACAGTCATTGTTTATCACGCTCTTCATCATGTGACTCTTCCTCACCTGCCACCAAGTCCTCAGACACCTCAGAGGCATCAGAAGGAGAGCCGGCCACCACCAGCTGACCTTCTTCCTCCTCTTCTTCCTCTGTGGTGTTGGGGGGAGGTGGAGGAGCCTTCACAGGCTGCAAAACACAGGAATCCATGACACTCATTCTCCACAGTGTTCCTGATCCAACGAAGCACGAAGAGAGATCGTTCTACTTCTATTACCAGCAGAACTAACAATAATCAATGTATTAACACCTGACCATTAGAACACCTACTAGAAAAACACATGTATCTTTACTCCGGGGGCTCAGCATCGGCCTGTACTTTTATCTCATCTCATTAATATTAAGCATTTCATTGCCAGGGAATATTTATGCCTTTATAAAAGTGACTTTGTTATATTGTATAAGTTATATTACGTTAATACTATGACTTCTTTAACTACCTTTATGTACTGGTTAAAATGCAATATGTATTGTACAGTTACAAGGAGTGTACATGAAGTATTTTATGTACCTTTATAGCAGCTGGTGCAATGTCTCTCATGTCCTCCTGAAGAGGAGCAGATAGAAACAAGACACACTGTTTCCACTTATACAAGTTAAAGTCTCTCAAAGGAAGTTTAGTGTTTCCTATTGCATAGAGAATACATGTGTGGCTCTATAGGTGCACCTGATATCCTCACCTGCTCCTCTGGAGCAGACAGATCTCTGAATGAGACCTTTTTGTCTCTCACTAGTTTGGGCCGCTCTGCCTGATGGTGGAAATAAACATTTAGTATATTTAGATATGTACGTTATTTCTAACCATATATCTTATTTATTCTCTGTGGCATTGATGGTTTGAATATGTGTCCTGTGAAGCTGTGAAACAACAGGTGCTGTTCAGACTTACTGCTCTGCTGACCTTTGACCCCGAGACCTCAGGGAGCCCACTGTCCTCCTCCTCCTCCTCCTCCTCCTCTCTCTCTCGGTAGGCAGACGTCCACTTCAGCGAAACTTCGATGAAGCCGGTGTCGAGTCCGGAGGGATCAGTGAGCTGGAACAGTCCTGAGAAGGAAATACATCATTATCATTATTATTATTAGAGGAGAAGATAGGAGGTTCTTATCTTTAATTATATTCAATATAAAGTCAAAAGAAGAAGTGAACCATGAACCCTTTTGTAAAAGATTGAGAGGGGAAGGAAGAGGATTGTGTGGCGGAAGAAGAAAGATGATGAAGGGATAGATGGGGAGGAAGAGGAGGATGGTGAGAAGGCCAGCTTGCTGGTGAGGCACCTTCTTATCTTAAAGAGCTTGTAACACCGTACTGCCCTGCAAGGCAGCTGCGTTCTATAGATGCTGGGTTACTTGTTGTTCCTAGAGTTATTAAAAGTAGGATGGGAGGCAGAGCCTTCAGTTATCAAGCTCCTCTTTTGTGGAACCAGCTTCCACTTTCAGTCCGGGGGGCAGATTCAGTCAGCTCCTTTAAGATAAAGCTTATAGTTAGGGCTGGCTCAGGTTTGCCTGGACCGGCTCTTAGTTACGCTGCTACAGGCTCAGACTGCCGGAGGACTTCTTAGGACCGTGGAACCCACAGGCTTCTATCCGATCGAGGTTCTACCTGATGGAGGTTCTGTCTGACTGTGCTTCTACCTGATGGAGGTTCTGTCTGACGGTGGTTCTACCTGACGGTGGTTCTGTCTGACTGTGCTTCCATCTGATGGAGGTTCTATCTGACGGTGGTTCTATCTGACGGTGGTTCTATCTGACGGTGGTTCTATCTGACGGAGGTTCTATCTGACGGTGGTTCTATCTGACGGTGGTTCTATCTGACGGAGGTTCTATCTGACGGTGGTTCTATCTGACGGTGGTTCTATCTGACGGTGGTTCTATCTGACGGTGGTTCTATCTTACGGAGGTTCTATCTGACGGTGGTTCTATCTGACAGTGGTTCTATCTTACGAAGGTTCTATCTGACGGTGGTTCTATCTGACGGTGGTTCTATCTGACGGTGGTTCTATCTGACGGAGGTTCTATCTGACGGTGGTTCTATCTGACGGAGGTTCTATCTGACGGTGGTTCTATCTGACGGTGGTTCTATCTTACGGAGGTTCTATCTGACGGTGGTTCTATCTGACGGTGGTTCTATCTGACGGTGGTTCTATCTGACGGTGGTTCTATCTTACGGAGGTTCTATCTGATGGAGGTTCTGTCTGACGGTGGTTCTACCTGACGGTGCTTCTGTCTGACTGTGCTTCTACCTGACGGTGCTTCTATCTGACGGTGGTTCTATCTGACGGTGGTTGTCCCTGCAGTGGTCCTGCCGTACAGCCGGCTTACTACTCGCAATTGTTTGAATCATCTCTGTCATATGAACTGAATGTCTTGTAGATCTTTTACATTGTTCACTCTGTACACATGACGTCCATCAGTCCGTCCATCCTGGTAGACGGATCCTCCTCTGACGTTCTACCTGAGGTTCCCTCCCCTTTTCCCCATGGAAGGCTTTTCATGGTTTGGGGAGTTGTTCCTGTGTCGCAGGTCTACAGACTGTAAAGCCCTCTGAGGCTGATTTGAAATTTGCGATTTGCGATTTGCGCTTTTGGGCTCTACAAAATAAAATGAAATGAAAAAGCAGAGGAGGAGTGGAAGAGAAATATGGGGAGAAAGAGGAGGAGGTAGAGCAGGAGGAAGAGGAAGAAGATAATGAATCAAAATAGGGGAAGGAAGAGGAGTTAATCAGAAATTAATATCAAACAATAACTTCACAGTTCAGCTTCAAACCCTTAAAGCCGATTTCTAGATCAGGTTTGTTATTATTCTCTGTTGTCATGGAGACCAGACGATGACGTCAGACCCTCACCAGAGATCCCCTGGTCTCGGGACAGAGGCAGCAGAGGCACCCGGGCCCTCCCCAGGTAGGCGTCCATACGCTCCTCCTCCTGGTCGAACACGTAGAGGAGCAGCGCCTCCGACCTCAGGTACCGGTCCAGCTCCGCGTCCATGGCGACGAGGTAGGACCCCAGGTCCTGCAGTTGGGGGGAGGCACAGCGAACGGCGGTGGCGGTCGGGTGGTCCTCAAAGTTGTAGAACTTGTAGACCACAAAGGGGCTCGGTGGGGGCACAGAGGCGCCGGACCTCCTTAGGTCTCTGCAGCCATGGATTGTGAGGAGGAGCTGGTTCCAGCCAGGCGGGAGCTGCAGGGGAGCAACCAGAGGTATGTGAGGAGACAACAGGATGAGGAAGAGCAGGTATGAGAGACAAAGAGGAGGAGACGGGAGGAGCTGTGGTACCCGTGTGTCCTGATTCAGAGTGTTGCTGACGTAGTTCTTCTCCTTCAGCGTCTCCGTCAGTGGTACCTTCAGCTTCATCCAGTAGTCCACAGAGCCAAAGCAGCGAGCCTCGTCAGACACACCTGGACAGGTAGAAGTAGGACATGAAGAAGCTGGACAGGTGTCTCTGAATCCCATGTCCCACGGCCATGGTGACTTACCCACAAGCGGCACGCTGCCCTGCACCTCCCCATCTGGCTGCAGCAGCGCCTGCAGGCGTATGCGCCCTGCCGCTAGCCTCCTCCAGTCCAGTCCCAGGGCCTGATGCAGCTCCACCAGCACGGAGCCCCGCAGAAGGTGGTCCAGCAGCTCCTGGTCCACCGCCACCGGGTACCGGGACGTGAAGCCATACCGCGGCGCCCGGCCCCTCGCCACCGGGGTGGAGTGCAGCTCGAAGGAGTAGAAGGAGTAGGTGCAGAAGGTGGAGAGCTCGCCGTCCCCCAAGAGCCGCAGGGCAGACGGCGAGAAGGAGGCGCTGACCACCTGGAGCTCCACTAGGTTCTCTCCTCCTTCCAGGCAGAGAGGTTCCTCCCCAAACCCACCATCTGGGACGTCCTGTTTGAAGACAGAGGGTGTGTTGCCGTAGGACAGGACTCGGAGCTGAGCTGAGGAGGAGGAGGAGGAGGAGGAGAACATTTCAATGATCGTCAATGACAATCAGTTACACACATGGATATTTATACGCATTTATATCCAGTCAAAGGTTTTGCCACATTTTCTCATCGAATTCATTGGGAAACTGTTTCCAAACTTCAGACGGTTCCTATCTTCGTCCTTCTTACGGTTATATGTCGTCTTGGTACACATGCTATTCAGGTCCTGTGTACAACGCACAGATAGAAGAAGAATCATCTAATTCACTCCCACACAAAACGGGATAAAAAAAGAAATCTAATCAAATAGGGTAGTATTGCTGTTCAGAGAGGGTAGTGTATGATGTGTGTGCATAGAGAGTTAACGGGTCAACAATAACCCTCATTGTGTAAATAATGCCAAAGATAAGACTTTTTGGATCCATGTATCGTAGTAGGCAGGTCTGATAGTTACACCCTTCAATGCTGCTGTAAGTATGTTTACCAGGTATTTTTGGCTCCCCATCCCAGTGGAATCACACACACACACACACACACATAACTACGAGTCAGGTTTATCGTTAATACCTTCCAGTCGATGGATCTTAGCGGTTCTGGAGTCCAGTAGAGCGACCTGTTGCTCAAGCTTTTGCTCCCACGTCACTCTGTTGGCCTCCATCTTGTTCAGCACAGCCTCAAGCTCCGCCTCCTCAGAGAGACAACAGGGTCACTACCAGCTGCACAACGGCTGGGACCGCACGGCATGTGCATACATTACACACACACATATATATATACATACATACATACAGACAAATAGTATGAAACGGTGCCCCTTTCAGAATAAGAGCAAAAAGCAGAATATTTGATTACTGTAGTAATTGACCAGGAGGTGTAATGAGCTCTTGTGAAGGGACCATCAGCGTTGAGTCAAAGGGACGATTCTCTATTATTAAAGTTTTATTCTGAAGCTCAGATGTGTGCTGGTCTGAGCTTCACCTTGTAGCCCTCGCTGATCTTGCCCTCCATCCTGAGGAGGTTCCTGGTCTTCTCTAGTTCCTGGATGGTCTCGGCGTGAACGGCTCGCAACTCTCGCACGTCACCCTGTGAGCTGCTGCTGCCGCCCCTGCCACCTCCTCCTCCTTCCTCCTCCTTCTCATCCTCCTCCTCCTTCAGGAAGCTCAGATGTCCACTCCGCTGAGACGTACGCTTCTGTGAAGAGACCCCGTTTAGACCTCTGGGTGACCAGTGGGAACCAGTATCAACGGTTCCCAACAGTGTGGTTTTGGTGATTAATGGTAAATATGCTTCTCGGTCTAAAAGGGTTCAGAAGTAATGAGACCAGTGACCTTAATGAGCAGCAGAGCCTCGGTGAGTTCAGCCTCGTCGTACTCCTTCACCTTTAACAAGCACAACACCAGTAAACTAGTATGACAAAGTGACTTCATCATCGTCATCATCATTGGAATCCTTCATATCTGTTCGCTCACCCTGCTTTTTACTTCCTCCAGCTTCTGCTTCTGTTCCAGAATCTGGAGATGAAGTTTCTTATTTTCTTCGGTCAGCTTCTGGTTTGAGTCTGAAATAACTAATAATGAGTCCATCCTGGTGAAAACATGCAAACCCTGAGATGAATGAATGTTCTCCTTCACCTCTCTCGGCCTGGATCTGATCCAGGATCTCGTTCTTGTCGATGAGGTCAGCCTTTAGCGCCGCCTCCAGCTGTGCGATCTGGAGCTTCAGCTGCTGCTCCTGAATCTGACCTTTCTGCTGCAGAGACACGCCCAAGGCTCTGGAAGAAAGAAACGTGAGAACGTTCTCCAAGAAACAAGTGAGAACGTTCAGAGACCTCCTCACCTGTTGAGCAGCTGCTCGTTGTTGTCCTTCAACAAGTCTCTTTCCTGCTCCGCCTCGTTCATCCGCTCTTGCAGCTACAGAGAAGAAACCTTTTCACATGAAGCTGCCATGGCTCACAGAGAGTCCAACAGAAGCTCTGTGGTCCTCACCTCCTCCATCTTCATCCTTGATATGGAGGAGCTCTGCAGGCTTGTCTCCAGCTCAGAGCTCCTCAACCTCTCCTTCTTCAGCTGAGCCGACAGCTCCTCCACCTTCAGCATGGCGCCGTCGTGAACAAGCTTCAGGTTCCTCTGACTCTGGAACACAGCGTGAAACAAAGTTTCTTCTGGTTCCCTTTTCCTCCTCCTCATCTTCCTCCTCCCCCTCTACCCAATATCACGCATGCAGGAGTTCCCCTCCTCGTGCATGTGCCAGGTCATCGGTGTGCACCTCCTGAAGCTGTAGGAAACGTCCCTCCAGCTCTGTCACTCTGTTGGTTCGCTCCACCAGCTGCTTCTGGAGTTTGATCATCACCATGTTCCCACTGACGTGAGTCCTGAGAGGAGGAGCAGAGGAAGACATCGATTGGCTGAAAGGAGGAGGCGTTGGCTGACTAAGCCCCTCCCACGTTTTCACCACCGTACAGGAACCCAACCCCAGCAGATACGAGTGGTCCACCTGCCAAAGGCTTCACCTTACTAGTTATGTTGGGTCTAAACGTACCCCTGTCAGTGCAGAGGAGGGGCCACCTCCTGTTGAAAGCATCTGGGGAGCATCTGAGCCGACCTGACCGACAGCGACCGTCTGCCCGGCCGCCAACGCCAGCTCACAATCCGACGCAGCGCTTTGCTCCTCTCCAGGTGGAGGGAGAATGAGCTCCGAGTGTCCCTAATAAACGGGCTCCTCCCGATCCTCCACCCCTCGACTCGCCCCATTACTCCACACAAAAAGCAGTAGAACAGTTCTAAAGACTCACTAGAACATGAACACAGTTAGACCCCTGAAGACCTAGAACATTCAAATCTAACCGGAGAGAGAAGATGACCTCTGACCTTTCTCTGTCTCACTTCCAGAGTTTCAGTCCGATTTCCTCTGATTTATGGTCACATGACTGTTGGTCTCAGATTAAATCATGATGACGTCATAGTTCCACTGAATTTAATGTTTATAAATCAAAAGGTTTATTAGTCCAGAGACTTTAAATGAGACACAGAATAAAAATACTAATTCAATCTTTACTTTGGTTCCTTTTTTGTTTTGTTTGGTATTGTCGTGAGGTATTCAGGGACCGTGGGAGAGATGAAGGCTGTTTTCAGGGGGAATCACAGAAGAACACGGTACCTCAGTTTGGAGGTCTGCTGCTCTCGGACCTGCATGAGTCTCTCCTCAGACTCTGCCTCCTTCCTCCTCAGCTCCTCCCTCAGCTGCTCCGACGCCACCTCCATCTCCTCCATCTGGGTCCTCTGGAGCTCCACCACGTTCTCCCTGGTTCCCACAGCGAACGTTAACAGAACAGGAACAGGAACAGGAATGTGGAGTTGCTGCTCTGGTTGCTCATTAAACTCACAGGTGACGGAGTTCTGCTCGCGCCTCCTCCAGGAGGCTGTGCCCAAACCGAGGTAAGAGGCCCGGGTGGGGACGGCCGACTCCCTCTGAACTACGGGTACCTGAAGGGACAAACCTGGTTTCTACCCGTGGAGCACCTGAATGAAGGGAAACACCTGGAAGGGTCACAACCTACTTGTGGGCGGAGCCTGGCGAGGAGAGGGGACGTCGTCCCTCAGCCTCTTCAGCCCGGAGTTCACCCGGGACTGGATCTCGCGGTACGGAGACGACCTCCTGCTGTGGGAGGTGATGAGCTGCTGCTTAGCCACCAGGAGGCGCTGCTTCAGCACCTCCTTCTCCGCCTCGACACTCCGCAACTTCTCCTGGAGCTCCTCCATCATCTCCTCCATCTCCACGTCACGAAGTCTTGAGGCTGGCGGACCGCCGCCCCCCGCCAGCTGTTCCATACGACCACGGTCCTTCACCAGCCTCATCAGCTTGGTGCCCAACCTGGGGGGTGGGAGGAGGAAGAGGAAGTGAGGGCTTTAAAGAGGAGAAAAGGCCCAGACCCCCCAAACTCACTGAGGTCTCCTGCTGAGGTCTGTGTGTGTCTGTCTGCGTCTTTGTGTCTCACTTCCTGATCTTGTCCTCTTGCTTGTGAACATGCTGTTTAAGAAGCAGGGTCTCCTCGTAGAGTCGTAGAAATCGGTCCTCCAGCTCCTCTCTAGATACACGAGAGATGTCCTGTTTGTCCAGGACCGACCAGTCTGTCCTCGGCAAAACACACACACACACACACACACACACACACACACACACACACACGTTTGTAAAACACAGTTCCACTCATCATCGTTTCCTAAATGAATGACATGATGAAACCACATGGCGACCTGCTGCGGGTCGGGACAGGTTCACTGGGACATCTCGGACTGGGACGTCAGCTGCTGTCTCATCGTGGAAGGTGGACATGTTTCGTCACATGCAGCTGGCTGTGGAAAGAAACATCACGCCAGACTTCATTGGTAAATGTAGAACATTTGAACTAATATCACTGTGACAAGGAGGCAGTTATTAAAACCACAATGATTTCATATTTGTATCAATATGCTGTTAGATGACCAGCAACAATGGGCGGGCTGGAATCCCGGAAACACGTGATCTGCGCTGTGTGCCGCAGGAGCGAACTGAGCGAACGTCTCACGGTTCTTCTGGCTTCTTCAGAGTTCACTTAGTTCACAGAGGTAAAAACACGCCAGATTTGAAACGAAGTCTGTCGTCACATCCTCCGACGTAATTTGAGCAAAACAATACGTAAACTAACGTTACGTGTGTAAAGTTGTTTTCGCGTTAACACACTCGGATGTGTGGTGGTTATTGTTGTTTCTATTTAACGGAACTATTGATACAAATTAGAATCTCGAATCTCGCAGCGCGTTTGCATTAGCTCAGTTAGCTAGTATTAGCTAGCGTTAGCTCACTCAAAAGGCAAACTAGGCGAATGTTGTGGTGTCATAACAGTGATGTTCGTGTCTTCGTATCCTAAATGAGTTTAAAGGCGTATAAAGGTTCATTTTGTATAACGGCTTACCTTTTTTATTTCTCAACACGGTTGCTACCGAAAACGTTACAATTCACGTCGTCAAGCTGTAACACGCATGCGCCGAGATAAGGGGTTTCTGGGTAATGTAGTTCTTTGTGGTTGAAAGACGCTGTTGATGCGTTTAATTGATTGACAATGGCTAAGTCAATTCCTAGCCACGATAGGGATCCTGGGAAGGCTGTTAGGAGAAGTCATGAGGAGCTAGGAAAAGACTCCTCGTGTGTAAGGAAAACCTAACCATACATTAGCACATTAAATATGTATTTACTGTTTATTAGCATCACATGCCATCAAAGGAAATTTCTTTAAGAATGACAACATATCTGAATACAACAAGAAACAACAAAAGCATGAATATCAGAATATTTTTCCTGTTATTGGATTCAATTATTAAAGTAACTCACAATTATTTAATGATTCACGAAGCGGTGAAATGTTTCTGATATTGATATATGCCTGAGGGTGGACCAAGTAAGAGGTCCAGCTCTCAGCCGCAGAAGGAGGATGATGATGATGATGATGATGATGATGATGGAGGAGGGCCGCTAGGGGGCAGCTGGTTAACATGAAGACATCAGGAATAGATAGACTATTCACATAATTCAATTATTTTGCTATATGTATAATATTGCATCATATTACATTATTACGTAATATAATATGATATCATTTATTTGATTACACACCTCCTCAGACCTCGACTTAAACACTAAAAAACTGCAGCTCTTAAACTGCACTTATAGACTACCTTTTTCTGTGGCCCCTCTATGAACCAGCCGCCACTGCACTTTAAAGAATGACCAGATTCTCACACAGCTGACTGAGGATCGGGATCTGCCTTCCGCCTGTCCCTTCGCCCGTCCCTCTGTCTGTCCCCCCGTCTGTCCCTCCGCCTCTAATCATGATGCCCTCTGTCATGACCTGAGTTTTGGATGATTCCTACAGACTTGAGGACGGAAAAACTGAGACATAGACGGTTTATAGCTGAATGATTGTATATGCACAGTTTATAGCTGAATGTGTGTATATGCACAGTTTATAGCTGAATGTGTGTATATGGACAGTTTATAGCTGAATGTGTGTATATGGACAGTTTATAGCTGAATGTGTGTATATGGACAGTTTATAGCTGAATGTGTGTATATGGACGGTTTATAGCTGAATGTGTGTGTGTATATGGACGGTTTATAGCTGAATGTGTGTGTATGGACGGTTTATAGCTGAATGTGTGTGTGTGTATGGACGGTTTATAGCTGAATGTGTGTGTGTGTATGGACAGTTTATAGCTGAATGTGTGTGTATGGACGGTTTATAGCTGAATGTGTGTGTGTGTATGGACGGTTTATAGCTGAATGTGTGTGTGTATATGGACAGTTAATAGCTGAATGTGTGTGTATGGACAGTTTATAGCTGAATGTGTGTATATGGACGGTTTATAGCTGAATGTGTGTGTGTGTATGGACAGTTTATAGCTGAATGTGTGTGTGTGTATGGACGGTTTATAGCTGAATGTGTGTGTGTATATGGACAGTTAATAGCTGAATGTGTGTAAATGGACAGTTAATAGCTGAATGTGTGTATATGGACAGTTTATAGCCGAATGTGTGTGTGTGTATGGACGGTTTATAGCTGAATGTGTGTGTATGGACAGTTTATAGCTGAATGTGTGTGTATGGACGGTTTATAGCTGAATGTGTGTGTATGGACAGTTTATAGCTGAATGTGTGTGTATGGACGGTTTATAGCTGAATGTGTGTGTGTGTATATGGACAGTTTATAGCTGAATGTGTGTATATGGACGGTTTATAGCTGAATGTGTGTGTGTGTATATGGACAGTTTATAGCTGAATGTGTGTATATGGACGGTTTATAGCTGAATGTGTGTATATGGACGGTTTATAGCTGAATGTGTGTATATGGACGGTTTATAGCTGAATGTGTGTGTGTATATGGACAGTTTTTAGCTGAATGTGTGTGTATGGAGGGTTTATAGCTGAATGTGTGTGTGTGTATGGACAGTTTATAGCTGAATGTGTGTATATGGACAGTTTATAGCTGAATGTGTGTATATGGACAGTTTATAGCTGAATGTGTGTATATGGACAGTTTATAGCTGAATGTGTGTATATGGACAGTTTATAGCTGAATGTGTGTATATGGACGGTTTATAGCTGAATGTGTGTGTGTATATGGGCGGTTTATAGCTGAATGTGTGTGTATGGACGGTTTATAGCTGAATGTGTGTATATGGACTGTTTATAGCTGAATGTGTGTGTATGGACGGTTTATAGCTGAATGTGTGTGTGTATATGGACGGTTAATAGCTGAATGTGTGTGTATGGACGGTTTATAGCTGAATGTGTGTGTGTGTATGGACAGTTTATAGCTGAATGTGTGTGTATGGACGGTTTATAGCTGAATGTGTGTGTGTGTATGGACAGTTTATAGCTGAATGTGTGTATATGGACAGTTTATAGCTGAATGTGTGTGTGTGTA
This sequence comes from Apeltes quadracus, assembly GCA_021346845.1. NCBI lineage: Eukaryota > Metazoa > Chordata > Actinopteri > Perciformes > Gasterosteidae > Apeltes > Apeltes quadracus. The sequence continues at coordinate 19,679,946 of CM037935.1, forward strand.
TGGACGGTTTATAGCTGAATGTGTGTGTGTATATGGACAGTTTATAGCTGAATGTGTGTGTGTGTATGGACGGTTTATAGCTGAATGTGTGTATATGGACAGTTTATAGCTGAATGTGTGTATATGGACAGTTTTTAGCTGAATGTGTGTGTGTATATGGACGGTTTATAGCTGAATGTGTGTCTACTATTGTCTCTTATCGTCTCCTATTCGCTCTTCTTGTCTAATACAATTTCTACTCAGATTTTCCCCTTTTGTGTCTTGTCCTCTAAATGTCTTCAGAGGATCATCGGTACTCTTAAGGGGTGTGGAAGTAACCATCCGTCCTCGGGAAGTTAAGTGAGACGTTCTAAAAGAGTCTCATGTGAGATGAATCCTGTGAGATCACATCTGAACTCATTTCTTCATCGACGCAAAACTATTCGTCCTTTCAAGTTTTGAGATGAAGTTGGCGGGTTATTTCCCTTAAACTAGCGTCTTCTTTAAAGCTGAGCCTGTCAGGTGGATGTTTGATGCGGGTCTCTGGGGGACCAGCGAGAAGCGATAGAAGGGAGACGAGGGCGTCAATTAAGAGACAGACACTTCAATATGGAGGCGATTAAACTTGGAAATCTTTAAAATGCTCCCCACTGAATTGTCTCCTCTGAGGAAACAAGTCCCCAAAGTTCAGCGCTATTTATTTTGGTGCCAACATGTCTCCTCCTCAATGTCCCCATCTCTGTGCACTTACAACCTGCGATGGAGTCTACAGAGGGACGTCAGGAAAAAACAAGGCCACCTTGTATGAGACACTTTGTAAGACAGGACATCTCGTATGGGACGCTTCAAGAGACAGGAATCCTCGTATGAGACAGGACACCTTGTATGAGACGTTATAAAAGAAGAAGAGAATCTTCTCTGTCTGCATTTCATACATTTTTCAGGTTTTAAGGTTTTCTGTCAGACGCAGTTTTGTCACTCAGACATTTATTGAAATAATTTAATAAATTTTCAGTTCATGAACTGTATTTATATACATGTAAAGAAAAAATGAATTGATTTGTATGCATTGAAATACGAACACTAAACACTGAGATATTCAATGTTATATTTCAGTGATATTTCTGTTTTTCTGTTTTAATACTTACAATGCAAAAGTTTCTACATTTCTTTTTTTCTGTCGCAACGGGGAGCTGATTGAACATTAATGAGAAATAAAATAGGCATGTATATATATATATATATCAAAATATACTCATACATTCATATATACACATTTATTTTAATGGGTAATTTTTCACTGAGATCAAAGGATTTAAACTTTAGGTTCACCTGTAATTTGAGCATATTGTGTTTATTGTTTATGAAGAACATTTTACACATTTTCCTTTACGTGTAGTACTTTTCATACACAGATTTGAGTTGTTAATAACTTAACAGCTTTATCAGCTAATGCAATACTTCAATTTTGAAGGGCACAGGATGACATTTATTTCCTGTTTTCTGTACATATATATAGTACATTACACATGATTTAATCACAATTTGTGAATATGTGAATAATTTGTGAGACCTATGTGTCTCTGGTGGAGAGAAAGTGAACTGTTGCTTTAAGACAGATACTGCGTTATATGTGTTTGTTTATGCAGTGAAGGTCCAGCTGGAGTCATTAAAGTGCACGGCAGATGCTGATTCTGCCACACAACACACACACACACACACACACTCACACACACGCATACACACACCCACCGGCCATACACTCGCACATACACTTACACACACTCCCCGACGTCGGCTGTGGACCGCAGCCGCCTCCTGCCCGCCCTGCTTGGCTGCCCCATGAAGAGCCGTCTGACAGGTGGTGACAGGGTGAGTGAGCCGCAAGGCTCGCTGTCAAGGGTTAGCGACGTTAGCTATGTGTCAATAAGCCAGCTAATGCTAATACTGAGCCTCTGAATACCACCATCGTTTTATATTTGTGATTATTTCATGAGTGATCTCCAAACTTTCCTGTTCAAACAACGTGAAATGAAAACACACTACCTACAGACTAACCACCGATTACCACAGACTAAAAAAGACTACCAACAGACTACTTACAGACTAACATGGACTAAAACAAAGCACCTACAGACTGAAATGGACCAACCAGACCACCTCCAGACTGACAGAGACTAACACAGACCACCTACAGACTGACAGAGACTAACACAGACCACCTACAGACTGACACAGACTAACCAGACCACCTCCAGACTGACAGAGACTAACACAGACCACCTACAGACTGACACAGACTAACCAGACCACCTCCAGACTGACAGAGACTAACACAGACCACCTACAGACTGACACAGACTAACCAGACCACCTACAGACTGCAGAGGCTACGTCATGATGAGGTGAGACACTGGTACACAGACTACTGGTAGACCGACTACTGGTACTCTGGTATAGAGACTAGTGGTACACTGGTTACTGGTACAGCTAAACATGCTACTGGTATACAGGCTACTGGTAGACCGACTACTGGTACTCTGGTATAGAGACTAGTGGTACACTGGTTACTGGTACACTGGTACAGCTAAACATGCTACTGGTATACAGGCTACTGGTAGACCGACTACTGGTACTCTGGTATAGAGACTAGTGGTACACTGGTTACTGGTACACTGGTACAGCTAAACATGCTACTGGTATACAGGCTACTGGTACACTGGCATGCAGATTACTGATACAGCTACTGGCATACAGGCTACTGGTATGCAGATTACTGGTACACAGGCTACTGGCACACTGACTACTGGTACTCTGGTATGCATGGTACTGGTATACTGGTACACATGTTACTGGTATAAAGACTGCTGGTGCACTGGCTACTGGTATACATGCTACTGATACACCAACTACTGGTACTCTGGTATACAGGCTACTGGTATACTGGTACACTGTTTACTGTGAGATGAGGCCCAGAAGTAACGAGACGGTGGACTGTAAATGTAGGAGTGGAGGAGAGATCTTGTGTGATGATCGTCCCCCTTTCTGCCCGGGGTCCTGGGCCACTTTCCTTTGTTTGCTCAGATATCAATAATATTGTAATTAACATGCAATTACAATATCATTACCCTCCCATCATACCGTCACTAATGAGCATGAATCCTACTTCCCGCTGCAGAGTCCACTAAACGAAGCTGGATTAGACAATGGCGCCACGGGCACAGACATGAGGAAGACACAAACACAAAATGAGCATGAAGAGAAAGAAAAGACACTCAAAGCATGCCTCTGTGGTTATTTTCTATGGTTGTTCGCTTGGTGGTGTTGTGGTTTTTTTGTTAATGTTTTGTGGTTGTTTTGAGTCTCCTTAATGTAGTTCTTGTTTTTTTATGTTGTTTTGTTCTGGGGTTTTTCTTGGTATTTTGTTGGTTGTTTTGTCGGTCTTTGTGTTGGTTTTCTAGTAGTAGTGGTGTGCGTTGTGCACAAGGCCCCCAGGGCCCGTTCAGTAATCCCTGTTGCTAATATCGGGATGACGGGAGTCGGCAGCAGAGATATAAATACCCCACTGGAGGTAGTTGCATGTGTAGCACGCTGTTTTTGTCTCGGAGCTGTCAGCACATTTGAAAAGACGACTACGCTTCGCTGCTCCATACACAAACGTGACTGAAGATCGGACGTGTGCATGAATCCTGTTTACATGAGGTTCCTTAATACACACACACACACACACCTCAGAAGGAGAAGACGGGTTCCAATGGTTATCTCACAGGTTAGATTTCAGCCCATTATAAATTCATGTTCTGGGAAACAAATTCCTCTGAGGGGAATCCTCACCTTGTCGTGATGGAGAGGTTTGTGTGTCCCTAACCCTAACCTGGGGGTTCTGCTCCTGGTAGGGTTACCCTTGACAAAGTGGTCTCAAGTGAGGGGCCAGACCCTGAATGGTTCAAAAGACCCTCTGAGGGAGGAGGAGCTACACGGCCCGGAGGAGGCCCCAGATGGGGGCCCCGGCTCGCCGTAGAGGCAAACGGGTGGTTGAAGGCGGTTATTGATGTGGTTATTACTTTGTCATGAATGAACCCTCGGTCACATCAGTAGCAGCTTGTAAACTGACTACGCACCGCAGCAACGTGAGTGCGCTCCTCCTTAGCTTAGCTTAGCTGTCTCAGTTTAGCTCACGGACTGAATGCGCTTCATAGTTAAGTGCAGCTGGTTCAAGACGTGCGTGAAGATGAAGACCTGTTAACAGCTCAGGGCTGTTCGGCAGACGGTCGGCCAGAAAAGATCCCCATGTTGAGTCTCTTTGGGGTCTCTTTATTGTCATTTTGAGTCGCTTTGTTGTGATGTTGAGTCTCTTTATTGATGTTTTGAGTCTCTTTATTGTCGAGTTGAGTCTCTTTGGGGTTGTTTTGAGCCTCTTTGTGGCAGTTTTAAATCTTGAGTCTCATTGGATGTACACCAAATGATCGGACCTTCCTTTATCTCCCGAATCTTAGACATGTAACCATTGGTCTAAACATTGGATCCATCTTTATCTCATTTTCAGGAGTACTTAAATTTAACATCATGTTTTTCCACCCCAAACAAGCGTCCTTGTTGACCTCTAGCCGTGGCGCTGTTGGGGGCGTTCCTAATCCCATTACTGGTGTTTATTGTCCGGCAGGGATGCTGAAGCACCAGCTGGGCCTTTAATCAGAGGCCTGCTGGGCCGTCCACACTGTTTACCTGATACACCTGGCTGTTAATTACACACAGAGGGAGGCCGTCCTTCAGCTGGACTCCACACAAGATGGAGTGCATGTCAAACAGATGCACTACATGTCCTCACAGAGACAGGTAAAAAACAATCACTGTTTACCCAACATTAACACAAACCTTGGATTATCCACTACACCGTGCTCATGAATTTTAGACGTCCTCACAAAGAGGCCACAAACCGTCGTCCACCCTCCAACACAGGGCTGCTCAGTCCGGCCCTTCTTACTCCCATCACTCCTCTAACACACTGGTGACGCTGGCGGATGACACCGCTGCAGTAAGTCTGATAACGAGGAGGCGCATTACAGCATCCGGTCGAGGGGTGTACCAAAAATAACCTGGTCGTTAACACTACAAAGACCAAAGAGATCATTGTGGATTTCAGGAGAACCAGGAAGACCATTTAGGAGGTGGAGAGCATTTCATTATTTTCTCTGTAGATCGTGGTTCCGTCTGGACCCTGTTCCTGACTCCGTCTGCTGCTGCTATCATCATCATCATTATTATTATACATTTTCCTGTGCTGATGTGAGGATTTTGGCACAGTGGATGTTGGATGTTTTTTACATGGTTCTGTTCGATGGGTTTGCGTTTTCTGCTCTGAAACATTTCTCATCTCATTAACATGGTAATTCTCTCTGAGAATGGGAGTGGGGGCAGGGGGGTCTAGAACCATCATTGTGTGAGAAATGAAAAGTCTGTCAGGTGGCAGCGGCTCTGAAAGGACTCATCGGTCCCTCGCTTAGAGGTCAGCAGAGGTCAGAAGAATTATGATTACGTTGCGTTGCCCCCAGGACGAGACCCGACAGCTTCGTTCGGCTCACCGCGTTCCTCTCGACGACTCGTCCCCCCCACAGATCAGTCCAAGGAGGGTGGTGTCGTTCGCACACTTCAGGAGCTTGGGACTGGTGCCTGGAGGTGCAGCTGTTGGTGTACAGGGAGAAGAGCAGAGGGGACAGAACCGGTGCTGATGGACCGAGAGCCTGAGACGCGTTTCCCCAGCTGCACGTGCTGCTTCCTGTCGTGCAGCTGGGAGAGTTTGTCCTGCAGCAGAGACGGGATGATGGTGTTGAAAGCAGAGCTGAAGTCCACAAACAGGATCCTGGCGTAGGTTCCTGGGGAATCCAGATGCTGGAGGATGAAGTGAAGGCCATGTTGACAGCGTCGTCTACAGACCGGTTGGCTCTGTAGGCGAATTGCAGGGGGTCCAGGAGGGGGGTCAGTGAGGGTCTTCAGGTGGGACAGGACTAGAATACACTAAAATATAAATATTGAAATAGTTTTGAATATTTATGATTTAATAAGGATAAGATGATAATATGTGATTTGAGTTTGAAGAACTTCATCCTTCAGGAACATGAAGTCCTTTTTGTCTTTTATAGTTAAATCACAACTCTATCGATGGTGGCACATGGAGTAGAGAGGCTGCGCTGGGAACTGCAAGGCTGGTAGTTCGAACCCTGTCTGCTACATGTCCCATGTCAAAGTGTCCCTGAGCAAGACACCCAATAATACAATAATTATATTATCGTTACTAATAATTTAGAATAATAACAATAATTTGATGTTTATAAGGAGGCTCAACATAAATTGCCCTCAATGTTTCTCCTGAGGCTCAGACTACTTCTGGTAACGGTCACATTTCAGTTGAACACTGTAATAAATAAGGCTCTTCAATGACCTCTGGACCTCTTCATCCTGGTACAGGAGTGATGAAGCCCATGAAACACACACACACGTCACTTCTAATCTCCACCACTGTCCCTCTAATGGCTCCGGATTAGCATACAAGAGAGTGTTTACGACTCAACAAGATGTCCGCCCTGCCCCCCCCAAGGCGGCACTCGTCTCCGCGCCTCCGCCTGTTGACTACAATTAGGCCTCGCTGGGCAGCAGCAGTTTAACGTCTCACAGAGCTGGGATGGTCCTCTAAGTGTTCAGGACGGGCGTCTCTGGAGAGCTCATTAATCCTGCAGCCCCCCCCAGGATGAAACACGTCACACCTCTCTGAGCGTTTTGACATCGCTGAGACTGTAAACATGCGCTTCCAAACAAGGATGCTGCTTGGCGCTTCATGATCGCCATGTTGTGTGACACAAGGTTTAGGGTACAAAAGAATCACCCACTAACCGCTATCTTTTATTACAGCGGAAAAACTTACAGGAGGAAGAGCTGGCAGTGAGCTGCCATGCTCCCCTTCTCACTCAGAAGTGAGCCTATTGTCTCAACGGTGCACTCCTCTCTGCGCAGACACAACGGCCCTCTTGGTTCAATGCACTCATTGTAATAAAAGCCTCAACTAAATTATATGTCTTGGTATCATTTTATTCGGTACCGACTGATAATGTACACACTTCCAACATCTAATGACGCACAATAATAGGAGAGCTGGGCGGGTCAAACAAACACCGATGACAAGACGTATGTGGTCCGGTGCAGAAGAGCTTTCGTGTTATTGGTACGGTTTCTCGCTGAGGAGCAGATCCACATGAATCCTCTAGTGGAGACTCTCTCATACTGCATTTCATCATGTTTCTACTTTCTGTTGTTAAACGCTTTGCAACATGGAACATTACATACAATCATACAACATCGTATATATATATATATACACACACACACTTATATATATAGTGTGTACATGTGTATTTAGATATATTATATATACATATATGTTGCTGGCTTCTGGCAGAACAAAGAGGGAATCTCTGGTTCTGCTGCTTCCATTTAAATCCGTTTGAAAACTGGTGACTATTTTGATTATCTTATCCAGAACTCAAAGACATTCAGATCACTGAGATGTTAAACAATGCAGAAGTTGTTTTTTTCAGGATGAAAATGATGAGAGATGAAAGGAGAGATTTAAAATGCAGGAGGTTTGTGATGAAAGTGATCGTTTCTCTTCTCATCGCTCACAACACATTGTTTCTAGGAAGTAGGAATATTTAAAACAGTTCACGGTGAACAAACCAACGTCTCTGGAAACCCTCCGAGTGACGTGAGGAATAATTACCGCTGTAAAGCCACAGACCCGGAGCGCCGTCAGGAGAAATAAAGAAGCAAAGAAAAGAGAAGAGGTGTCAGTGTTATGAAGAAGAAGCTGTCAGAACGTTGTCTTTGAACCTGATCAGATACCTCCTTTACTCACAGAACACAGGAGACGAGACAAAGGGACCAGGACTCCTCCTTCTGTCTCTGCACCCGCCTCGGCCCCCGTGAACACTGGACCCCCCGCTCGCTGCAGGTCCTGGTCCTTCATCCGGTAATGATACTGGTCCTGGTCCCTTACCTGGTCCTGGTCCTGTTTTGGGTCCTGGTCCTTTACCTGATCCTGGTACTTTATTGGGTTCTGGTCCTTTACCTGATCCTGGTCCTTTATTGGGTCCTGGTCCTTTACCTGATCCTGGTCCTGTATTGGGTCCTGGTCCTTTACCTGATCCTGGTCCTGTATTGGGTCCTGGTCCTTTACCTGGTCCTGGTCCTTTTTTGGGTCCTGGTCCTTTACCTGATCCTGGTCCTGTATTGGGTCCTGGTCATTTACCTGATCCTGGTCCTTTATTGGGTCCTGGTCCTTTACCTGGTCCTGGTCCTTTTTTGGGTCCTGGTCCTTTACCTGATCCTGGTCCTGTATTGGGTCCTGGTCCTTTACCTGGTCCTGGTCCTTTATTGGGTCCTGGTCCTTTACCTGGTCCTGGTCCTTTACCTGATCCTGGTCCTTTATTGGGTCCTGGTCCTTTACCTGGTCCTGGTCCTTTTTGGGTCCTGGTCCTTTACTGATCCTGGTCCTGTATGGGTCCTGGTCCTTTACCTGATCCTGGTCCTTTATTGGGTCCTGGTCCTTTACCTGGTCCTGGTCCTTTTTTGGGTCCTGGTCCTACCTGGTCCTGGTCCTTTACCTGATCCTGGTCCTTTATTGGGTCCTGGTCCTTTACCTGGGTCCTGTCCTTTTTTTGGGTCCTCGGTCCTTTACCTGATCCTGGTCCTGTAATTGGGTCCTGGTCCTTTACCTGATCCTGGTCCTTTATTGGGTCCTGGTCCTTTACCTGGTCCTGGTCCTTTTTTGGGTCCTGGTCCTTTACCTGGTCCTGGTCCTTTTTTGGGTCCTGGTCCTTTACCTGGTCCTGGTCCTTTATTGGGTCCTGGTCCTTTACCTGGTCCTGGTCCTTTTTTGGGTCCTGGTCCTTTACCTGGTCCTGGTCCTTTTTTGGGTCCTGGTCCTTTACCTGATCCTGGTCCTGTATTGGGTCCTGGTCCTTTACCTGATCCTGGTCCTTTATTGGGTCCTGGTCCTTTACCTGATCCTGGTCCTTTATTGGGTTCTGCGCTTGAATCTGGTCCTTGTGGGCAAAAGTGTTTCCCTGATTCTGGACTCTCTCCGTTTTGTGAGCAGAAAAACGCTTCATTGTCTCACAATAAGCTCGTTGCACCAAACAGGACAACAGATTCTCATTCAGGAAACATGCAGGTCACTGATTACCAGTGTTGGCAATAACACCGTTATTTTAAATAGCGTTATTTTTTCAGTAACAGGGTAATCTAACTAATTACTTTTTCCGTCGTTACAATGCTGTTACCGTTACTGGACGTTAAATGCGGTGCGTTACTCTGCATTGATGGATGCAGGTCGGTGGGCGGAGCCGAGGTACGGCGTACCGGCTCCAAATATTCTAGTGGTACGCCGTACGGACAGTACCAGCTAACCTTCACCCTGCTCAAAGCTCATGGAGGTAAGCTTAAGCCTCTTATGGCCCCTCGAACATGGCGTACCCACAATGCAAATCAATAACTTAACGTAAATATTGAGTCTATTTGGACAATTCTCCCCCTCTCCCTGCTACCTCCTCCTCCTCCAACTCCTCCTTCTCCCCCTCTCCCTGCTACCTCCTCCTCCTCCAACTCCTCCTTCTCCCCCTCTCCCTGCTACCTCCTCCTTCTCCTCCTCTCCCTGCTACCTCTTCCTCCTCCTCCTCCACCTCCTCCTCTCCCTGCTACCTCCTCCTCCTCCAACTCCTCCTTCTCCCCCTCTCCCTGCTACCTCCTCCTCCTCCAACTCCTCCTTCTCCCCCTCTCCCTGCTACCTCCTCCTCCTCCTCCTTCTCCTCCTCCTCTCCCTGCTACCTCCTCCTCCTCTCCCTGCTATCTCCTCCTCCTCCTCCTCTCCCTGCTACCTCCTCCTCCTCTCCCTGCTATCTCCTCCTCCTCCTCCTCTCCCTGCTATCTCCTCCTCCTCCTCCTCTCCCTGCTACCTCCTCCACCTCCTCCTCCTCCTCTCCCTGCTACCTCTTCTTCCTCCTCCTCCACCTCCTCTCCCTGCTACCTCCTCCACCTCCTCCTCCTTCTCCTCCTCTCCCTGCTACCTCCTCCACCTCCTCCTCCTTCTCCTCCTCTCCCTGCTACCTCCTCCTTCTCCTCCTCTCCCTGCTACCTCTTCCTCCTCCTCCTCCACCTCCTCCTCTCCCTGCTACCTCCTCCTCCTTCTCCTCCTCCTCTCCCTGCTACCTCCTCCTCCTCTCCCTGCTATCTCCTCCTCCTCCTCCTCTCCCTGCTACCTCCTCCCCCTCCTCCCCCCGCCCCCCTCTCATCCGGGCTCCCGGAGTCGCGCGCCTCGCCTGTCCGGTGTGAGTTGGTCCGTGCGTAATTCTCCGCGCGCCGTCATGTCTTTTCGGGGTCTCGTTTTCCCGCCGTCCGTGTCTCTGTCCCTGAGCTCGTGCCCGGCCTTCGGTACCGGGGTTCTGTTGGGACCGAGGCCGGAAGAGTTGGGTCGGTCCACTTCGGGATCAGCCTTCGCTCCGTACTCCTGGATCTGGGTCCTCTCCCGGTTTCAGCTCGCACCTCCCGTACGGCAGCTCCTTTGTGGTGAGTGACCGGACCGGGACCGGGACCGGGACCGGGACCAGAGCAGAAGGACCGGTCCGGAACTAGAACGAAAGTTGGGTGAAAAAAAGATTCTTTTTTTCGTCACTTTAAAAACGGAGATTCGATTTAAAAAAAAGGAAAAAAGGATTTCAATTAAATTATTGACAAAAAACACGAAAATAACAATGTTAATTTAAGAGAAACACAATAATAATGATAACAATTGAATGGGAAGGATAATAATAATAATAATGATCAAATCATTATTGTTATTCTGATTATTACTATTTTGTTAATAACAATGATATAAAATATTAGCTGAATTAAGGAATCTCACTTCATTTATTTCAGTAACTTTCACTTAGCCACTGTGATTGAATTACATTTCATCGTTTGGGGTAATTGGTGAATACATTATGAATAGACATTTACTCAAATCTTTGTTTCTTCAATACATTCATTTTATTTAATTCTCAGGTAGACATTAATAAAAAAATAACACGCAAAACTGGAAGCTTACTTTCTGGCTGTGGATTAACAGCTGCTATTTTTAGATCAAATTCTATTTGTGTGTTTTAATGAAACCCTTATTTACCCAGATAGAGATTAGGATTAGGAACCAGAGGGGCACAAACAGCTGTGAGGTCTCAGGCGTTGCCCTTCTCTTCTCTTCTCGGTGTTTCAGAGGCCCGGCTACGATCCGTCCTCGGGGGTCTCCGGCTCTTTGGACTACCCCCCGTCTACCACCCTCGGGGCCCTGGGGCCCTACGCCTACGGAGAACCCTCTTACCGGAAGAACGCCACGCGGGACGCCACGGCCACGCTGAAGGCCTGGCTCACTGAGCACCGGAAGAACCCCTACCCCACCAAGGGGGAGAAGATCATGCTGGCCATTATCACTAAGATGACGCTCACTCAGGTCTCCACCTGGTTCGCCAACGCACGCCGGAGGCTGAAGAAGGAGAACAAGATGACCTGGACCCCCCGGAACCGGAGCGAGGACGAGGAGGACGAGGACAACGTCGAGCTGGAGAGGAACGACGAAGACGACGAGACTGCTAAGTTCAGCGAGGAGCCCGAGACCAGGAGCCAGGCTGGTGAGTGGGAGCAGACAGGGCAGCTGTTATCGATCAATACATCAACAGGTACAAAGTACAAGATAAAGATTCACAAAAGGAATCAATTCTAAAAAACATTACGAAATATAAAATTAAAATCAATAAAAATGTTACTGAGTTATAAAAGTATGAATAAAAATAAGGTCAAATGTGAGTATTTGTCAGTGCAAACACAGTTTGTTGAACAACAAGCATTCACTGTAAAAAAAGTCAGTAAAATTTACGGTGAAAAACTGAAATCGCGACAGTAACAGACTGTTGAATTGAAATCGGTTAAATTCAGTTTATCTGTTAGTTGTAGAAAATTGTAGAAAACAGCTCTACAATACACCTTTACAAATTTCTCAGTGCGGTATTTTACCGTATTTTCGACAGATTCGCTGTTTTTAACGCAAATGACAAAAGTCAAAAGTTTATAATTTTTCTGTTTTTCAATTTGCCATAAACAAATAACATTTTTACCAGTTTTTAATGAAAAAACCCCAAAGAAACTCCAAAAAGGACTCAAATGATTTTCTTTTATTCAATTAATTAATAAACAATACATCTTAATAGTTTTATTTCGTTGTTTTCTGTGTTATGCTATTTATATTGATTATTGTTAATTAATCATTACAACGTGCGTTTGTGTGTGTACTGTTGTAATGTTTCTAATGTTGACTTGTAACGTGTGTGTGTGTGTGTGTGTGTGCGCATATGTGTGTTTGTGTGTGTTTCTGCTGCTGACCTGTATGAATTCTATATTTGCGTGTGTGTGGTTATTTGTGCGTGTGTTTGTGTGTGTTTCTGCTGCTGACCTGTATGAATTCTATATTTGCGTGTGTGTGGTTATTTGTGCGTGTGTTGGTGTGTGTTTGTGTGTGTTTCTGCTGCTGACCTGTATGAATTCTATATTTGCGTGTGTGTGGTTATTTGTGTGTGTTTCTGCTGCTGACCTGTATGAATTCTATATTTGCGTGTGTGTGGTTATTTGTGCGTGTGTTGGTGTGTGTTGGTGTGTGTTTCTGCTGCTGACCTGTGTGCATCTCGTCTACCAGCCTCTGTGGGGCGCCGCTGCGGTTCGCTGCATCGTGCGGACAGCGGCAGCAGCAGCGACACGGACCGAAGCTTCACCGATCCGGACCATCGTCTGGCCCTCATCCCAGGCTCCGCCTCCAGGGGGGACCCCCCCCAGAGCGCCCCCATGCGGTCAGCCTCAGGGCCACAGCCGGAATGTAAAGAACTCGTGGACTCGATCCGGGGGCCGAACCCGAAACCCAAACTGTGGTCTCTGGCTGAGATTGCCACCACTTCAGATAAGCGAAGAGGAGCCAGTGACGCGTCTCAGACCCGGTTCCCACACAGCCCGGCTGTGGCCCGACATCTCTACTACAGCGCCTCCCCCCTCCTCCCTGGCTACCCCGGCCTCGGCTCCCTGGGGGGCCCCCACCTGAACGGATTACACCACACGATCCTGCAGAGAGCCTCAGCAGTCCAGAACCAGAACCTGCTGGACCTGCATGAGCTGAAGAGAAGCTGAAACTCTTCTCCTTTGCGTCTCTGCACGGAACCCGATGTTACTCTCATGAACAGAATAAAAAAGATCTCTTCATCTTACAATGTTTGTAACAGCAGTTAGCAGTGGCGCTAAACTAAGAGAAAATATCAATGTCATGATTAATAATGCGGATTTATATTTAAAAAAAACATGTTTTTTAGGATTTCATTTTAAATTGTTCATCATACTATGTTTTAATTAATTTTGTGGATTATAAAAGAATTATCGCAACTTCCGATTCAGATTACATTTATTGCCAATTGCTATAAGATTGGAAAGAAATTAATTCCCTAATATATTTAATTATTTTGTTAATATCTGCTGGTTCCAGATATATGTATAAATACATATAAACAGTATTCTGCAGGAAAAGCACATGTCAGAGGTGCTTTTCCTGTTTTTGATTATTGTATATTACGATGATGTCTGCACCTTTCAACAGAACTCAACGTCGCTTAAAGAGCGTTTTGAAAGTGAATAAAAATCTTCTTTAAATTCTGAAACCTCACAGTGTGAACTGATCGTGAACGCAGCAGTGTGGTATTGAAGCAGGTTGAAACTACGTTGGCTGCTCGTCTCCTGACGGCAGATTAACTACGACGGATTTCTGCAGAAACTCACCATTTGTTCATTTTTCTGTGTAGATTTTGTGGACGAATATCGAGGTCTCTCGTCTGAAAGTATTGAGATCAGATAAAAAACAGCCTAACACAACTCCCTTTGGGGTCTATGCATCCCATAATCTTTTATAATTGTTGATGATGTACACAACCAATAAATATAGTTATTTTTTGTTTTCACAATCTGTGAAGTTAAAAATCTCCTTCATCATCTCTAGTTGTTATTTGCATGAAACACAATTTAAACGCTTCAGTTCAGGGAGACGTTGCTGAGATCTCACAGTAACAAGAACCATAATAAATGTAACACACTAAGAGGATATGTAGACACACATATATACTGAACACAACAGGAACTCCATTTGTCACCATTTGGTATCAGGTACATTTTTAAGTCGTTCTCAGTTTGAACCGGATTATTTCTCTGCGGCTTCGTCGCTGCCAACTTGAGACTTTGATGGAGAAGCAAATGAATAATGTCAGTGAACATTTATTGAAATGAAATTGAAATTAAGAAAAAAAGAATACGTCATTCTTCTGGTGTGGCTGAAGACCACGTGCAGAAGGAGCCAACAGAAGCGCATCATGTGCAAATGGAACAACCTGTGACACGGCCTCCCCTCGGCGTACGAGGGGCCCAGTGTCTCCTCCAGGAACCAGAACCTCAGCAGCTCTTCTCCAAATCCACAAACACACACACGGCGATTGGAAGAGGAACCATCATTGGTCCTGCAAGAGTTCATGTCTCCATGTCTTCCTCACCCTCCCCCGCTGCAGAGTCCACGTCCTTCATGGACCACACGAGTAGAGCAGGTCTTCATCTTCACTTCAGCGTTGATCTCGACATCAAACGTTCATGTTCTCATGTTCATGTTGAGTTTAGCTTCTCTTGTGATTGAACTGTACTCCAGAGGAGTACTGGGGTATTACACCATTAATACTTGCTGTACATCTACTCCAGAGGAGTACTGGGGTATTACACCATTAATACTTGCTGTACATCTACTCCAGAGGAGTACTGGGGTATTACACCATTAATACTTGCTGTACAGTAAATGTCTTTATATCTGGGACAATTTTCCTTGTTTATTTAACTGTGATTATTAGTTTTATTTTCATATGTTAGAATTAAAATGAAATAACTAAATAAAAAAACATGGCACTGTTTCATTAATCTCAATTAATCTGAAACATTTGTATTATGTTCTACATCTGCTATCGAATGTATTAGACGTTGATTCAGTGGTATTACTGCGTGTTTGCTGAATCAGGGAAAAGTTCCCCTCCACGTTTGGGAGAGAGGTGAGGGAGACGTAGTTAATATGCACATTAACGTTTGAACAACGTCCATATATATATAATGGTTCTAAAATAGGACATTCGGTAAATGTGCGCCTCACAATGAGTACACACTACATTCTTACAGCAAACTTAAGGTTCCACTTTAATACAACTCAACATGTTTAGTTTCAGCTTGTGTAAAAACTAAAGTGGGACAAGGCAACGGGATTCCACGCTCAAGTCAACTAATTCGGGTTTACAGTGAAGTAAAGGTGACATTTTTATAAACTCTTATAATACGTCCTTATGATAAGAAGTAAAGACGAAGCTCCTCAGTTTCATCTTCAAAGAGGACAGACCCCCCCCCTCCTCCCCCAGAGGAGGAACCAGTCTGCATCACATCAGCTGAATCAGTATCTGCGCCTCCTTCTGAGTGAGGAGGGGTCACCTCCATGTTCTCACCTGGTGGCTATCTCCATGTATGTGTGGGTCTGTGTGTGTGTGTGTGTGTGTGTGTGTGTGTGTGTGTGTGTGTGTGTGTGTGTGTGTGTGTGTGTGTGTGTGGTGTCAGACAAAAATGTATTTCTCTTTTTAGTGAGTTTTTTACTTTTGTACTTCTCCCCCTCCTCCTCTGCCCCCCCCAGCCCTCCCGTCCTCCTCCTTCTCCCCCTCCTCCTCTGCCCCCCCCCCAGCCCTCCCATCCTCCTCCTCCTTCTCCCCCTCCTCCTCTGCCCCCCCCAGCCCTCCCGTCCTCCTCCTTCTCCCCCTCCTCCTCTGCCCCCCCCCCCAGCCCTCCCATCCTCCTCCTCCTTCTCCCCCTCCTCCTCTGCCCCCCCCCAGCCCTCCCATCCTCCTCCTCCTTCTCCCCCTCCTCCTCTGCCCCCCCCAGCCCTCCCCCCTCCTCCTGGAGACAGATGGTGCCATTAGCTCTCCTTCCTCAGGTGATTCTCACTGTTTAATATCACACAGCGTGAAGCTGCTCCTTATGTTTGAGTCGGTTTCCATGGCAACTGACTTTCAAGCTGTGATGAATAACGTCAAAACAGATCGGGATTAAACGTATATTGTTAAGTGGTAATTACTTCTATTAACACGTCTTCCAATTAACTAAGTTACACTAGTTAAATTATAAGAACATCAATTATATATAAATCCTTCATTAGAGATACAGATATTTATTAGGTTCTCATATTGATTATTGATCTGCAGTAAGCATCAATAAGGCGAGACTGCAGATCCAAAGGCAGAACCCAAGAGACAATATTAGTTAACCTATAAACAATCAATAGAAGGTACACAGTGTCTTAACAATAAGTCCTCCATGATGTCATAACATAACTCCTCCCCAGAAGCCATTAAACGAAGCTCCGCCCCCCCGCAGCAGACGGCTTGGGCCTCCTGCTCCACCTGAGTCAGCCAGATGCATGCTGGGAACAACATGTCTGACAACAGGATGTCAGAGTGCAAACATCAACGCCTCCAGTGTCTCTAATACTACTAATACCATAATATTCTAAAGTACTAATACTAATACAAATACTGTCATTTACTGTTATTTAAATAGGATCATTTTAGTGTTAACACACAGATGTGTGACGTTAGTATTGATATTCAATGCTCCGATAGGACCAGTAGATGTGTAGAATAAATAAATAATAGTATATAAATATATATAGATACTGATATTTAGAACTAGTCACACGTCTCCGTAGATCGTAGTTCCTGCTGCTGCCATCATCATCATCATCATCATCATCATATATCTTTTTAAATATGAATCATATTACTGTTACTGTCATCATAACCCGTCATTACTCTTTCCTAAAGTCTTTGTGGGTTCGGGGACGATGTGCCCTGTGTCAGGACAGAGTACGGACTGTAAAGCCCTCTGAGGCTAATTTCTAATTTGCGAATTTGGGCTCTAAAAATGAAATGAATTGAATTGAATTGAATAACAAAACAAACTGGCTCTCACTAAAGGTGTATTTCGGCTATTCATGAGGCCAACATCACCACTTAATATGAATTCTAATACTTAACGTTAAATTTAGAAGTGAACTCTGCCCCGCCTCCGTCCTGAATACCGTACCGCACTGCATGCCGGGATATGCTGGGCCGCAAAGGACAGGTCCAATGTGTCCTCCAAATCGGCTCCTGGAAGACTGCGTCCCTCGACCGCCTTCGGAGGAGCCGACGGAATGGGACAGGCGAGTCGCAGCGGAAGTGACGTGGGCGGTCGACGAACGCGTCCTTAAGGATGCAGCCTAGTGGCTTTGAGACAGAGCTCATAGCATCCTATTTAAAAGTTATTACGGTTTTCCAGGCAAATTCCTGACAACCTGAAACAACTGACAACAAAACCACCGGAAGTAGTATTTTGATTGACAGGTCGAACCTTCCATTCGCGTGCCTTTACGTAACTTTAGTGAGTGGGCGAGAGCCGCTATTCTCTACGTAGAGTTACGCACAAAGTAACGTATGACGCCGCGGCGAGTAGCTGTCAGTGAAAGGACCTTTAAATGGCCGCAAAGTACGCAGCCTACGACTCGGTAATAACCGATAATAAGGTTTACGGGTAGCGCATGAACCCCGGATTTGATTCGCCTAACTAAAATTTTAACCATTTTATTTGTTGTAAAAAATACTCAAAAATGGGCGACGAGGACGAGTCTGTGCGGAAAGCCAGAAGCGGGTTTGAGGACTTGTGTCGAGCTTTAAATATGAACGAAGAGGCGAGAGACGATGCGTGGAGGAGCTACGAGACCACGAGCAGGAACTTTACGTTAGAGGTGAGACCTGTCTGCCTGCCTGTCTGCCTGCCTGTCTGTCATAGGAAACATGACACCTGTGTTTATACTTCTTTATAACCGGAGGCTCACTGCTAACTGCCAGCAGTTAGCTAACATTAGCTTCATTTACCGCTGCTAACCATACTAACTTCTCAGTAGCTGCCTGTCTCACTGTGTGTGTGTGTGTGTTTGAGTATGTGTGTGTCTGTGTGTGTGTCCCTGTCTATCTGTGTGTGCGTGTGTGTGTGCGCGCGTGTGTGTGTGTGTGTGTGTGTGTGTGTGCGTGTATGTGTATGTGTGTGAGCGTGTCGGCCTATCTGTCAGACAGTCAATAATTCACATTGTTATTATAATAAGTTATCATAAATCATAATAATAACAATGTTAATGAGGCTGATTACACAGAAGTAGGATTCCCAACACGGCTCATTCAAACAGACACCAGCAAGCTGACTACTACGATTGTCCCTTTCTGCTTATTTGATGTGTTTATTCATGTTCTGTGTCCAGGGCAGCGACCTCCACTGGTTGGCCTGCTCTCTGTACGTGGCCTGCAGGTCGTCAGTGCCGACAGTGGGTAAAGGAACCGCCGAGGGGAACTACGTCTCCCTGACCAGGATCCTGCACTGCTCAGACATGAGGTAAGATGTACCTGTGCTCTCACCTGAAGGTCCGTCTGGTAACCGGGTCCATGTGGGCCTCCGTTTTATCCCCAGTGGTGGAAGAGCTACTCTCATCTTCCACTTCTACCTCATGGTAGAAATACATGTAGGTTACAGAGAAGAAAGAAGGTAGAGAAGAGTGTCTCCTCATGGGGTTCTTCAATGAGGTAGAGAAATGTGTCTCCTCATGAGTTCTTCAATGAGGTAGAGAAGTGTGTCACCTCATGGGGTTCTTTAATGAGGTAGAGGTGCGTGTCACCTCATGGGGTTCTTCAATGAGGTAGAGAAGTGTGTCACCTCATGGGGTTCTTTAATGAGGTAGAGGTGCGTGTCACCTCATGGGGTTCTTTAATGAGGTAGAGAAGTGTGTCACCTCATGGGGTTCTTTAATGAGGTAGAGGTGCGTGTCACCTCATGGGGTTCTTTAATGAGGTAGAGGTGCGTGTCACCTCATGGGGTTCTTTAATGAGGTAGAGAAGTGTGTCACCTCATGGGGTTCTTTAATGAGGTAGAGGTGCGTGTCACCTCATGGGGTTCTTTAATGAGGTAGAGAAGTGTGTCACCTCATGGGGTTCTTTAATGAGGTAGAGAAGTGTGTCACCTCATGGGGTTCTTTAATGAGGTAGAGGTGCGTGTCACCTCATGGGGTTCTTTAATGAGGTAGAGAAGTGTGTCACCTCATGGGGTTCTTTAATAAGGTAGAGGTGCGTGTCACCTCATGGGGTTCTTTAATAAGGTAGAAGTGTGTGTCTCCTCATGGGGTTCTTTAATGAGGTAGAGGTGCGTGTCACCTCATGGGGTTCTTTAATGAGGTAGAGAAGTGTGTCACCTCATGGGGTTCCTTAATGAGGTAGAGGTGCGTGTCACCTCATGGGGTTCTTTAATGAGGTAGAGAAGTGTGTCACCTCATGGGGTTCTTTAATGAGGTAGAGGTGCGTGTCACCTCATGGGGTTCTTTAATAAGGTAGAAGTGTGTGTCTCCTCATGGGGTTCTTTAATGAGGTAGAGGTGTGTGTCTCCTCATGGGGTTCTTCAATGAGGTAGAGAAGTGTGTCTCCTCATGGGGTTCTTTAATGAGGTAGAGAAGTGTGTCACCTCATGGGGTTCTTTAATGAGGTAGAGAAGTGTGTCTCCTCATGGGGTTCTTCAATGAGGTAGAGCTCTGTGTCTTCTCATGGGGTTCTTTAATGAGGTAGAGGTGTGTGTCTCCTCACAGCCTGATAGTCTTCTTTAATAAGATGAAGAAGTGGCAGGACATGGCCGACCTGCCTCAGGACTTCCGTCAGTGCACCAACAAGCTGGAGAGGAACTTCACTGTGTCGGCGGTCATCTTCAAGAAGTATGTCCCTATCTTCAAAACCATCTTCAGGGCCCCGTCGGAGGATCCACCCCGAGTTCACCGCAGCCGCAAACAGAGGTGACCTTCGACCGCTCCTGAGGTTCAATGATGTTTGAATAGTGTTGTTTAATAATGGTAACTAGTCTCCTCTGTTCCTCTGTCTCCAGACGTCATCCCTGCTCTGTGACCGAGGTCTTCAACTTCTGCTGGGTTCTGTTCGTCCACGCTAAAGGTAACCTGCTCGTTTTGTAAACACAAGCCAAAAGTAATCTGTTTGTTAATAGAAAATGAAAGGAACAAACAGGCGGAGGTCTGAAGTGCCTTGCTCAAAGGAGGGGGAAGAGTTTCCTGTCTTTTACACCCCTGATCCGCTGGAGTTTTTCTGTCTTTGCAGGGAACTTTCCGATGATTAGTGATGACCTGGTGAACTCCTATCACCTGCTGCTGTGTGCGCTGGACCTGGTCTTCACCAACGCTCTGCTGTGCAACGCCAGGAGGGACCTGCTCAACCCCAACTTTAGAGGTTGAACCTTCACCCTCCTCACACTGACCAAAGCCATGCGCTGGTGGAGGAAGCCGGCTTATCGGCTCTGTGCTGCTCTACATCAAACTGCATGAGTGAACCTGTCTTCGTGTTGACACCTGGTGTTTCCTCTGCTGCACCCGCCTCCACCTCCCTCTCCTGGCACGGTGCTATTGTGCTTAGAGGAAACGGCTGCATCCACTCAGAGAAAGCGCCTCCCTCCTCTAAACTCTGGTTGAACCATTAGATCACACCAGAGAAGTTAAAGGGACAGTGGAGGTGTTTGTGCACGGTCAGGATTGCACTACAGCAGATGGAGCAAAGAACTTACTAAACCCCGATAATGCAGGAACTTCTATCGTTCCACGGGATTTATCTCTCTTTACCTCTCTTCCATGGAAGCAGAATGTTTGATCAGCCCATTGTGGTCTTTGTTAACGTGACTTTGTGCGTTTTCCTCCAGGTCTGCCAGAGGACTTCAGCAGTAAAGACTTCAGGCCGTCCTCAGTGCCTTACTGCTTCATAGAGCAGCTGTGTGAGCTGCATGATGGCCTGGTGCTGGAAGCCAAAGGGGTCAAAGAGCACTTCTGGAAACCCTTCATCAAGAAGCTCTTCCACAAGAGGGTGAGACACACTAGAGACGCATTGAGAAGGTCTTCTACCGGAGGGTGAGACTCGCTAGAGACGCATTGAGAAGGTCTTCTACCGGAGGGTGAGACTCGCTAGAGACGCATTGAGAAGGTCTTCTACCGGAGGGTGAGACTCGCTAGAGACGCATTGAGAAGGTCTTCTATTCTACCGGAGGGTAAGGACTCGCTAGAGACGCATTGAGAAGGTCTTCTACCGGAGGGTGAGACTCGCTAGAGACGCATTGAGAAGGTCTTCTACCGGAGGGTGAGACTCGCTAGAGACGCATTGAGAAGGTCTTTTACCGGAGGGTGAGACTCGCTAGAGACGCATTTAGAAGGTCTTCTACCGGAGGGTGAGACTCGCTAGAGACGCATTGAGAAGGTCTTCTACCGGAGGGTGAGACTCGCTAGAGACGCATTGAGAAGGTCTTCTACCGGAGGGTGAGACTCGCTAGAGACGCATTGAGAAGGTCTTCTACCGGAGGGTGAGACTCGCTAGAGACGCATTGTGAACCTGTCTCTCCTACAGATTGTCAGAGGAAAAGAAGACGCTCTGACTGGCTTTCTGGATCCGATGAACTTCGGAGACAGTTTGTGAGTGTGGTCTGTTATTGATCACAGGGTTGGGCATGTATGGGATGTACTCTACCCCCCCCTACCCTAACCGGTTATACTGCACTCTCCTCTGCTCTAGTCTGTCTCTCACACGAGTGTATGAGGAACACATACTGGCCACTGGGGGTCTGGATGAGAGGATCTTCACCGGGGAAGAGGCGAGTGAGGACATCGGCACCCCGGGACCCAGCCTGCGTGGTGGTTTGGAGAACCAGGACGGGGCCGCCTACAGGCTCCACACCGCCTCTGGCCTGAAGGTGGCCACCCCTCTGACGGGTAGGAGGTACGTCCTGGAGAACAGCAGGCCGTCTCCCGTCTCGTCCGCCATGAGGAGCGTTGGGCGTCTCCACACTCTGCTGTCAGGGACCAGACAAGGGCCGAGCGCCAAGCTGGCCAAGACTCTCCGGTGTGTCCCTTAAACCTGCTGACCTGTGATCATCTCAGGCACGAGTCCCCCCCAGAAACAATGTGAGTAATAGATCTCCATGATGTTTCTCCATGATGATGTTTCATGCAGGAGCTGTGCCAGAGACCCCAGTGATGTCATCAGCAGACGCCTGAAGGACATGTTTGAGCTCCTGTGTCGCCATTACCAGGCCGGCGGGGCGGAGCGTCACTCAATGGGTACACGCACACAAATGAGAGAGCATAAGACGTCCTGCCGGAGGCATGATGGCCTCCTCTCTAACTCCTCTGAACCCCTGTAGACGTGGCGGTGAAGGACTTCCACGTGGCCACGGCGCTCTACTACCGGATGCTGGAGTCCATCATCGAGAGGGAGAAGATGATCCTGGGAGACGCAGACTTGTCTGTGAGTGTTCTGCTGTGACCAGTACCGATGTTTAGATGTTTAGATGTTTAGATGTTTAGATGTTTAGATGTTTAGCTTCTTCTGTTCAGTATTTTATTAGCAGGCAAGCATTTCTCTCTGTGTTCTCTTCAAAGACACCAGACACAAAAGCAGTTGTGTCCTTCACCACGTCCATTTCAATAAACATAAGCATGAAACACAGGAAGTGAACGTGTGTGTTTGTGTGCGTCAGTGTATCCTGGAGCAAGACGTCTTCCATCGCTCTCTGCTGGTCTGCTGCCTGGAGATCGTCGTCTTCTCTAACAGACCTCCAGGAGATTTCCCCAACCTGATCACCATCTTCCGGCTCCCAGCGTATCACTTCTACAAGGTATCAAGGTGCCAATCACCTCTTTATCTACGTGGCCCTGGACCTGAGAAGCTCACCTCTTCATACCTGTGCAGGTGATCGAGGTGCTGGTGCGTTCGGAGCAGGGTCTGTATCGGGAGGTGGTGAAGCACCTGAACCAGGTGGAGGAGCAGGTGCTGGAGAGCCTGGCGTGGACCAGCGACTCCCCACTGTGGGAGATCCTTCATGGGGCCAAAGACCAGGTCCCCGCCTGCAAGCAGGTCTGTGACCCAGAACGCACGCGGTTCCTGTTTGTAGCTGGTCTGGTCTGCATGTGGTCTCGTTGTGATCTGGCTTTGGTTCAGGTGATGCCTCCTCAGTATCTGGAGCAGAGCGATGAGAGCAGCGGCGTTCCCCAGACTCCCATCCACCTGGGACCGGAGCCTTCAGCCGTGTCCCCCTCCCCCCCCACCTTGTTGGACCGGTACAGCTCCCCCCCCACCGGCCCGTTCCGCCGCCGTCTGTTTGTCGACCTGGCGGACGGAGAGCCGGCGGCCGCCACCAAGGCCGGCCTGGTCGCCACAATTGCGGCCGGGCAGACCGTGGTCTCCATGGCGACCGCCACGGTCACAGCCAACAACGGGCAGACGGTCACCATACCGGTGCAAGGTGAGGCCCCGCCCAGCTTACACACATGACGACCGAGGCGAGTCACCGACCTCGGGCCTCTGCAGGGATAGCCAACGACACCGGGGGCATCACCTTCTTCCCCGTCCACGTGAGCGTGAGCGCAGGAGGCGGAGCCACGCTGCAACCGCTGCCCACGCAGACCCGTACCGGGACCCTCGCCCCCCAATCAGCCGCCAACAAAGCGGCCAAAGCGGCGGATGGAGGCGCGCTGAGGAAAGGCTCCGTGTCGCTGTTCTTCAGGAAGGTACCTGCTGCTGCGTCATGAAGACCTCACCGGGTCACATGACTCACAGCGACACATACTCCGTTTGTTCTACTGAATATAACAGCTGTGCTCCTCAGGTGTACCACCTGGCCAGCGTGCGTCTCAGAGACCTTTGTTCCAAACTGGACATCTCCTCCGGTCTGAGGAGGAAGATCTGGACGTGTTTCGAACATTCTGTGGTTCACTGCAGCAGCCTGATGATGGACCGCCACCTGGACCAGCTGCTCATGTGTGCTGTGTACGTCATGGCCAAGGTGTGTGTGTGTGCGCGTGCTCTCCGTGTAGTACATGCAGTGTGCAGCGTGCACTGTGTGTGTACCGACGTGTCTGTGGTTTCTTTCAGGTGACCAAGGAAGATAAATCCTTCCAGAATATAATGAAGTGTTACAGAACGCAGCATCAGGCCAACAGCAACGTAAGATCCTCAAAAATCTCTTGAAAACCAGGAAGCAGGTGTGAAACACAGAACGCAAACCCGTGTGTTTGTGTCTCAGGTGTACAGGAGTGTGTTGATCTCCGGGGACAAACTCAACTCACCGGATCCAGGTAAGAAAACAGCTGCTGGATTTAAGAATGTAAAATATAGAGTTCAACATAAGAAACAGTTTCAGAAGTTTCACTTTTGTTGTACAGTTTGTCTCTTTTTATTCTTTTATATTATGCGTTTTTTACTCTCAGCCTGATTGATTGTGTGTGTGTGTGTGTGTGTGTTAGCTGTGCAGCTGGCACACACACACACACACACACACACACACTCTGCTGTGCTGAGGTGGAGTTATGAATCATGACTGAAAAGTTGAGGGTTCCCTCTTCTTCGTCTCCTCCCAGCCGGAGACATCAGTCCACCTCCTGTTTGCTCCTCACAGCCCAGAAGTGCTGCCTCCCCCCCGAGCACCTCCTCGCCCACCGTCTCCTCCACTGTGGCCGCTGGTGAAGAGGAGCGAGGAGACCTGATCCACTTCTACAACCACGTCTACATCAAACAGATGAGGGTCTTTGCTCTCAGATACTCGGCCGGCTCTCCATCAGCAGCGGTTTGTCTTCTCCTCCCTCCTCTTCTTCTTCTCTCCGTGTGAGGAGCGTGTGAAGGTTCTCTTCCTCTGTTGAGGCTCGTGATGTTCTAGTGAGTCTTTGGAACTGTTGTTCTGCTTTGTGTGTGGAGTAATTTGGCGTAGTGGGAGGAACGGCCACGATGGCCACGGATGAAGCATCTGTGGAGCAAACGGCAGCTGCGCCGCGTGGTGGCAGACTGTGGTACTGCAGGGAGAGCGAGTAAAGCCGAGTTTATGCTTCTGCGTTTTCGGAGAAACGCAAGCACAAGCGCCCCCTTGCGTGTCCCTTGCGTAGAGTCCCGCCCCCCCTTGCGTCCTTGCGGGTGGCGACCAATTTTTCCAACCCTTGCGTCTCTGATACGCAAGCTACGCAAGGAAACCCAAGCAGCAGGGCTGTGATTGGTCTGCTTACTACATCCTTGCCAGAGTCTCGGGTTTCCGGTTTCATAGCGTAATTCCGCCATTATTAAAACAAATATATTTGACGAGAGAATGAATCCGATCTAAGAGCTTTTGTCTGAAGAAATCCGTAAATATGACACTTAGAAACACACGCGTCATTGGCGGACTATAAAGACGCTCCAATGGGCTCCGATTCATGGACGCAGATCTCTGCATACGTCGGTTTTGCCGGTCGAGGGGCGTTAAAGTTGTGACTTCCACTCGCAAAGACGGCACTCTCCAGGTCGACTACGACAATAAACTTTACTCCGCCTGGTGTTCTGGCGGTGAATTGCTTTGCAACACACGCAAGCCTTTAGAACCATGAAGTGAAACGACGCAACACGCAAACGCAACGGAGACGCCGACGCCGAAGCATGCGCCGGCCTTAAGAGCAGAGCGAAGCAGCCAGTGTGTCCAACAGACAGCTGGAGTCATGTGGAGAGGAACTGCAACTGAAATGTTTATTCTAAAGGTTCCTTACGCCCACAGTCAAAAAATACTGAAGTTTTACCTTCAAGCGTTACTCAAATTACTCTTATATTTGATGTATATTATAACTTCATTAATCACTTTACAAGTGGAGCTCATCATTTATTTTACAAACTCGTAATAACAAATGATCATTTGGATCAGTAATTTAATGAACGAACTTCACTAAAAACTACAAGCTACTAATTATGTGTCTGTCTGTCTGTATAGCTGGAGACCCCCCCCCTGTGTCCGTACCCCTCCCTGAGGACCGGCTCCCCCCGTCGGATGCTCCTCTCCAGCAAACACTCCATCTACATCTCACCTCACAAGAGAAGCCCCGCCCCCACTGCGTCGACCCCGCCGGACAAGATCTCCTACTGCATCTCCAGCAGCCCCAGCAACGTGAGGCCCCCCCGCACACACACACACACTGCTCAGACTGAACGTAAACATCACCCATAAAACAGAAAGACAGGAAGTGATGTCACCTGATCACATGATATATTTACTGTGAAGTGATTGATCCCAGGTGAAGCTGTGCAACAACGTAAGCTGTGACCTTTGACCCGCAGCGTCTGCAGGAGATCAACAGTATGATCCGGACCGGAGAGACTCTGACCAGGAAGAGGAGTCGAGCTCCGGAGGAGCAGACGTCCCCCAAGAGGGTCTGTCAGGAGAACCAGTCTGCCTTGTTGCGCCGCCTGCAGGCTGTGGCCAGCGACCGAGGCTCCTCCCACTGACGCTGACACACACTCACTCCTTCACCGTCGTGCAGCTCCAGGCCTGATGACATCATTCGCTCTCGTCCGTGATTGGCTGGTACTCTGTCAGCTGTGACTATTCAACCTTTAAAAAAACAACTCTTTGATACCAACGTTTGATTTTGAAGATAAAAAAATGTGATAATCATAAAACAAACAAAATTCAAACTATTTTAACCGTATTTACTATTTTTAATCAGCATGTTTTCTGTGTTCAGTCCGATTGATTATGTTTATATCATAAGGCTAAATGCTTAATGTTCTGTAAATAGTTGTACAAATAGAGAAAATATATTATGGATTTAAGTGCCTTTATTTTACTAACTTTACCTTCAAAAGATGTTGTCTGAGGTAATAAAATGATTTACGGTGTGTTTTCTGATTTCATTATTTTAATGGAGAATTCATTATTTTGTTTCTCAATGAACCTCAGAGAACCTTCATTAAATTACTGTACCTCCATCGCCTCTATGAACATCCATAAACCTCAATAAACCTCCATCTCCTCCCTGACCCGTCCTCGGATGTAGGAACCCTGGGTGCAGCAGTGGGCCCTGATGCTACTTGGATGGCTTCTCTTCCATCACCCTGGATCAACTGACTTCTACAAAGTCTAAATCTCCGACTTGTCTCTTGGATCCTATTCCAACGAAGCTGCTTAAGGAAGTTTTTCCTTTAATTAGCACGCCTTTACTGGATATTATGAATCTGTCCTTGCTGACAGGACATGTACCACAGTCCTTCAAGATAGCTGTAATTAAGCCTCTTCTTAAGAAACCTACTCTTGCTCCGGAGGTGTTGGCTAACTACAGACCGATCTCTGATCTTCCCTTCCTCTCGAAGATCCTTGAGAAATCCGTCGCAAAGTCAACTATGTGACTTTCTTCAGAGCAATGCTTTGTTCGAGGACTTTCAGTCCGGATTTCGAGTGCATCATAGCACAGAAACAGCCCTGGTGAAAATTACGAATGATCTCCTACTTGCATCGGACCAAGGACTTGTCTCTTTTCTTGTCTTGCTGGACCTCAGTGCCGCCTTTGACACCATCGATCATCGTATCTTGCTGCAGAGACTAGAACATTTGATTGGTATTAAAGGAACTGCACTTAGCTGGTTTAAATCCTATTTATCGGATCGATCCCAGTTTGTGCTTGTAAACGGAGAATCCTCGAAGACCACCAATGTTGGTCACGGAGTCCCACAAGGTTCTGTGCTTGGACCCATTTTATTTACCCTTTATATGCTTCCTTTGGGCGACGTTATCAGAAAACACCGCATCAACTTCCATTGTTACGCAGACGATACTCAACTGTAATTAATCGCCATCACTAATTCAGCTTTTTTTTCGTGTTTTCTCGCCTCGCAGGTCTCGGCAGATCGTGGTTCCGTCTGGACCCTGGTCCTGACTCCTGCCGTGACCGTGCTGACACCTGCTGCTGCTGCTGCCATCATCATCATCATCATCATCATCATTATTTTAAATATGAATCGTATTACTATTACTGTCATCATAAACCAACATTGCCAACATGAGGTTCATGGATAGACGGATTCCTCCGCTGACGTTTTCACTGATGTTTGTTCCCTTTCTTCCACATTTTGGGGAGTGTTTCCTGGGCCCCTGTGAGGGTTTCGGGACACAGGATGTTGCATGTGTACAGACTGTCAAGCCCTTTGAGGCTAATTTGTAATTTGCGATTTTGGGCTCCACAAAATAAAATGAATTGAATTGAACCTGCATCGCCTCCATGAACCACCATCATGTCATCCCCTAAATGAAAAGATTATTGTAGTGTAACTTTTGGTTCATCAGTTTCACTTCCTACTATGGAGGAACTTCCTGTTTGCAAATATACACACACACATAAACTATTTGTTACTTCTTCTTTTCAGCAGATATCTGAACTTCAGCGACGGTGAGATGTTTTATTTTTCTGATTCTGTGTTATTAAATCCCCAAAATAATCTGAATACATTATTAAGTACTGAGTACAGAGTTACGGTACTTGCACTTAATACTCTTATTGAGTACAAACTGTTTGATGTTATGGCTCCTAAATGAGGCCGAGCATTGTATTAGCATTTCGTATAGCATTTCGTAGTTTGGCTTACATGAAGGAATCTTTCTTCTTGCCTTGCAGGTTGTGGATCAGACGTTTGGGATGGCAGAAACTGAAGACCAGCCTGAGAAGAACCATAAGTCCCCAGGTTCTGATTTTCACATCTCCTTTTCTACCCTACTCTATTTATATTTTCCTTCTCTTTCATCTCCTACTTGTTCTTCTCATTTACCTTCTCCTTCTTCCTCTCCATCTTCTTTACCTACTTCTCGGTATTCGGCTACATCCTTCATCTCCATGTTTTTCCTTTTAGTTCAATATTTTCCGCTCTCACGTCTTTTCAGCTCACATGTGGTATCAATAGCAGGGGTTAGCGTAGCATTTAGACTGAATACAGGGGGGAGAGCTATCTGTGTGTGTGTGTGTGTGTGTGTGTGTGTGTGTGTGTGTGTGTTTGTGTGTTTGTGTGTAGATGGACCTCCGAGTTGTTCAAGTCTGACCACTAAGGAGCTGCAGCAGAACCTGAAAGCTGACAAGAAGAACGATCAACCTGTCAAGCTTCTGTTTGAAATCCCGTCAACTCGGATCATCGACGAAGTTCTGTCCAAATACGTGGTGAGACTCACCTGCAAAACACCTGTAAACAGTCGTTTACGCCTGAACACCAGGTGAACACACAGATAGCTTAGCGTAGCTTAGCTTAGCTTAGCGTAAGGACTGTGAACAGAGGGGGACAGCTACAGGTGAGCATGTCGTTTGTCCACAGGTCTACGAGGTTGTGGTGATGCGCTCCGGTAGCTTTGATTCTCGCCGCGTGTCCGTGGAGCGCCGCTACAGCGACTTCCTCCGCCTCCACCGTGATCTGCTGGAGGAGTTCCAGGAGGAGCTGGAAGACGTGGTCCTCCCCCGAAAGCTGCTGAGCGGGAACTTCTGCCCCGATGCCATCGGGGGGCGCCGCCTCGCCCTGCAGGACTACCTAGCAGACCTGTACGCCGCACGCTGCGTGCGCCGCTCGCCTCATTTCCACCGGTTCCTCACCCTGCCGGAGCAGAGGCGGGCTCACGGCCTGCTACGAGCGGGACGCTTCCTTCTTGCCGTGCAGCAGCTGCAGGACGTCCTGGAGATTGAGGAGAAGCTGCTGCCCTGGCAGAACCCCACCCTGACGGTGCCGACCCTCTGCGCCTTGGCGGTCTGCTACCGTGACCTGAAGGAACCGGAGAAGGCCTCCGCTGCGGCGCAGAGAGCGCTGCCACCCACGAGACGCTACGGACTGAACCGTTACCGGGCCTCGCTGCTGGAGCTGCTGGTGGACTTGGGTTATCAGCTGGGAAGTCCTGTGGCTCGGCTGCAGGAGGAGCTGACCCTGCTGAGGGAGAGGGGGGAGGTGAACTCACACTCCCTGAAGGAGTTAGTGGTGCACGAGTTCACCTGAGTCACTTTAAACTGCTATGAAATATCTTCACAGTTTGATGCTTTTGCAGTAATTAAGATATTAAAATGAACATTCTGACGGTTGATGCATTGTAGAAAAGTGTTGACTACTCAGAGATTTTAAGATTCAGATGTTTTGTGTGTCTATTTATTTCCAAAATATGTCAGACATACATGACAGATAAGATAACAGAAAATGGCATGTTCAATTTACAAATTGACAGTTTAAGTCTAATGTAAAAAATACTTTGCAGGGCCAGCCAATCGGTTTCATTGAACATCTCCGTGTTTGATACCTTTTGAACCATTTACTGAAACTGATTGGCTGAGTATAAGATCTACTGCACAAAGGCCTCCAGTCAGCATCAGGGGGGTCGCTTCCAGCGCACGTGTGTGGCAACAAGAGGGCACTAAAGAAAGGAAACATAGAAATGCACATTACCATCAGCAAAGCAGAGGTGTAATGTTTGGGAAGAAAATCAAAGTAGGACAAAGAGGAGAAAGGGCGACATCTATACCATTTACAAGGCAGTAGGAGCAGAAGAAGAGACAGGGAGGACCAGGTTAAAGTCATTGTGCTCTAAACAAAACATGACATTTCATGACTGACAACGACCAGGAAACATCAGACAGGTTGTGTGAAGATGTGGAGAAGAGGAGTCTTTGAGTTAGAGGATGAGGAATGAGGACCGTGGGTGAGAGAGCACAGGGTTCCTTAAAGAACACGGTATTGGATATGATGGAAATACAGGGATATGGTCCAAAGGTGATTGTGGTATATGTATGAGTGTATCAATAGGAATAGTTGCTACATATTTATTTTATTTAGATAGTTATATATTTATATATACATATTCATAATTCATTTTTATTTTGAAAGTGTATTTTCTGATGCACACTCCGAGCAGAAGGTGGCGGTAATGCACCAATAAGATGGACGCCAACTGCCACCAAACAAAGAAAGAAGAAAAAGAACATTAGCCGCATCGCTGCTAACCATCGATTATGTATGGCTGCTAACAACAGCGGCTCGACTGCTTCTGTCTGACTAAGAGCTGCGCGCGCGGGTCTCCTGTAGTTTAGCTGCTTAAAGATGGCGGACGACAACGTGAAACTCTCCAAGAACCTTCTACGCATGAAGGTAAGCGAAGCTAACGTGGTGTATTAGCTAGCAGCGGTGAACCTCGTGCATGTGCTAAAGGTGCGGTTTCTATCCAGTTATCAATGAAGCTTCTTATTGATCCACTAAAGGCTTTTTAAATTTCCTGCCCGTCTGTCTGTCTGTCTGTCTGTCTGTCTGTCTCAGTTCATGCAGAGGGGTCTGGACGATGAGATGAAGAAGCAGCTGGAGGAGGACGAGAAGCGGATCATCAGTGATGAGCATTGGTACCTGGACCTGCCAGAGCTCAAAGCCAAAGAGTGCGTCAACCACTTACCCACAATGCATCCCTCCACTGTATTACATCACATGTCCTTTAGTACAAATGCCTCGAGTACCATGTTGCTTTCATAATACCGTCACCAGCGACATTGTAAATAGAAAGTAGACTAAACACACGTTGTGTGTCGCATCCCAGGAGCCTAGAGACAATAGTCCGTGTGTAATAACCACGTGTTAGCCGATCAGCTGGGAGGTCGCCATCAGTTTGTGCGTCGTGTGAGAACATCCCAGGTCTCCTTGCTAGATCTCGCACCATGTCCTTCCTTCACATCGTCATGACGTCCATCTGAAGAGTCCTCTTTGGCTAAAAGCTGTCCTCCATCGATTACGAAAGCTTGTATTGCCCAAACCGATCACTTGTGGTGGTTCCGGTATGTTTTGTGCGACTGCCCCCCGAGGTGAAAGATGAAATGAAATCTAACGTTCACTGTTATTGTGAACAGGTACTGTACATTATGGCTCCATTCAGCACCCTCAACCAATCGGAACGCTGGATGTCGTCCTCAGTCTTTTCTTCTGCTCCTCAGGAACTTCATCATCGAGGAGAAGAGCTTCGTTCCCTGTGAAGGACTCAAGTTTGGTCGCGTCTCCTTCAAAGGGTTTAATCCAGAAGTGGAGGTTTGTTGACGTTATTGTCCGTCCCTGACCTTTAACCTCAGGAAGCACCCTGACTGTGTGGTCATGTGACAATCATGAGCCAGAGGAAATTACCCACAAATCATTGCAACGTGACAGGGTAAACAAAGACTGTAGCATGCAGAATAAAACCATTTATTCATCCATTAACTCATTGAAGGAAGAGTAATACTACGGTCCGTTGTATTTGTTGAGGTTGTCATGGTAACGAGATACATCCGTTTACCCAGTGTGAATAATGAAGTGGTTGCCGCGGTTACGTGTCGCTCACAGAGACTGATGCTGTTAATGAATCCACACGAAGCGGAGGCGCAGGAGGAAGAGGACGAGGACACGAGCCGGATGCCAACAGACGTCACGGACGAGGAGATGGCTCTCAGGTTCCTCGAGTTCTCATTGCTGGAACTAGACGTTGTGTTCTATGTGTCTGTTAACGAGACCCTGATCCCGTTTGTTCTTCAGGTACGAGAGTCTGGTGAGCAGCATGAAGAAGAAGTTCAGCACGAAGCGACAGCGAGCTGAGGAAGACGAGCAGAGCAGCACCAAGAGGGTCTTCATGAAGCCGCACGACTGACGGCGCGTTACATTTAGGTCCTCAGCCACATGCCGTTGGATGTTATACATCCGTTTGTTTTTTACTGTGTCATTAAACATGTGGCCCCACGTTTATGCATCCTGGCAATTCATAAGGTTTATAGATTATTAGGAAACCTCAAGAAGATCGGTGTGACGGTAGTACACAGTCATACTACACTGCTAACGAAGTATCAAAGTACACGCGTGTTGATTGGATGAGTACAATCACAAGCAGACCTCGGGGTTCAGGGACAAACAGGACTTTTATTCTGACAGACAGTAATGAGGACTACAAGGGGGTGGGGGCTGGGGGGGGTCCATGGGGGGGGGGGGGGGGGGTTCAGGCGAAGTTCTTCTTCAGGAAGCTGATGAGGCCGTTGGTGGACGAGTCGTGGGAGGAAACCTCGCTGCCGTCCTGCAGCTCCGGCTCGATCTTCTTCGCCAACTGCTTCCCGAGCTCCACGCTGGAGGGAGGCGGAGCTTAGATTGATAGTGTGTGTGTGCGTGCGCGTGTATTGTGCTTGTCCTCACCCCCACTGGTCGTAGCTGTTGACCCCCCACATGACGCCCTGAACAAAGATCTTGTGCTCGTACATCGCTGAAAGAGAAATCACAGGATGATTCCAAACATCACAATTCAGATTGACATAAACATCGACACCAAGCTGGAGTAAACTGGAATTATGAACATTTAACTGGTTCAGTTGAGCAGCTGCTGCAGCTCCCAGTACTCACCAACCAGAGCTCCCAGCACCAAGGGGCTGAGCTTCTTGAAGACGATGGAGTTACTGGGCTTGTTCCCTTCAAACACCTTCAGATCAGAACAGAAACCAGGAATGAAACCAGCGGACAGAAGCGCTGAACCGCGAGGCCACGCGCCACTGACCTTGTGAGGCAGCAGCTGCAGCAGAGCGTCTCCCTTCAGGCCGCCGGCCTCCAGCTCGGCTCGAGCCTCCTCCGGGTTCTTGCCCCTCATCAGAGCTTCCGTCTGAGCCAGGAAGTTGGCCGCCAGGATCTGAGGACGGCAGCAGGTCAGCAGGTGAGCTCAGCGGCTCCAACTACAGGCGAGTAGGCGTCTGAGGGAGAGTGGGCGTTACCTTGTGGTGGAGGTTGTCTCTGATTGGATGCTGAGACTGAGCAGGAATGAGGAAGTCAGCTGGAATCATACGAGTACCTGGTGAAAAAAAGTCAGTTCCAAGGTCAAAGGTCATTAAGTGTGGGGGGGGGGGGGGGGGGGGGGGGGAGAGACAGACGAGGACCTTGGTGGATCAGCTGGTAGAAGGCGTGCTGCCCGTTGGTCCCTGGTTCTCCCCAAACGATTGGTCCGGTGTGATAGTTGACTCGGACTCCATCTTTGGTGATGGATTTACCGTTGGACTCCATGTCGCCCTGACAACCACATGCACACGTCACGATGATCAATAAGTGCAGCGGTCAGCGTCTCTGGTTCAGACCACGTGTCCCACCGACCTGCTGGAAGTAGGCGGCGAAGCGGTGCATGTACTGGTCGTAGGGCAGCAAGGCCTGCGTCTCCGCCTGGAAGAAGTTGACGTACCACACGCCGAGGACAGCCAGCAGGACGGGGACATTCTGCTCCAGAGGGACGCTGCGGAAGTGGTTGTCCTGCAGAGGAGACACCCGTCTTGTTAATGGGACACTTTGTCTAGCAGAGGAGACACCTGTCTGGATGATGTTCAATGAATAGACAAAGACGGTCCTACCATCCAGTGAGCGCCCGACAGAAGCTGCTCAAAGTTCTCAAACCCTGAAACGCAGAGGTCAAAAGGTCGGTCACGTGATCTGCTTGTGTTATTCCACGACTGTGGCTGAGTAAAGGTCAAAGGCCGTACCGATGTGCAGAGCGATGGACAGACCGATGGCCGACCACAGAGAGTAACGACCTCCGACCCACTGAGGAGCAAACGTGACATCAAAGCCCCGCCCACTTTTTCATAGGAAATAATCAAAACAGGACAAACTTACATCCCAGAACTCAAACATGTTGGCCGGGTCGATGCCAAAGTCCTTCACTTTGACCTGCAGAGGACAAATCAGTCATACAACCGTTTAACATTACAGCCTACACAGTGGAACAGTGTCGTCATGGCAACAGAGGACTCACCGCGTTGGTCGACAGAGCCACAAAATGTTTGGCCACGGCAGATTTCTGTGGACAAAAAGGTTCATCACACCAAGTATCTATATATGGAGCTGTAGCTTTCATCAGGAACTAAGGACTCACGTCATTGGCTGTCTGGAGGAACCAATCCCTGGCCGACTCCGCGTTGGTGATGGTCTCCTGAGTGGTGAAGGTCTGGGGAGGAGCAAAGAGCACATGGAGCCCCTGTAGTCACCTAATGCTGCTGCCCCCCCAGTACGTTTAATAAAGAACATCAGTAGCCATCTGTTGGATGCAGAAGTATCCGCCCCCAGATGAAGCTCCGCCCCTGTCGCAAGTCTTTTTGTCCCCGTCCATCTTTCCCTCATTGTGACGCTACACCACCACGCCCCCTGTTGGTGGTGTTGAGAAGCTGCTCCCTTTTCTCTCCAAGCAAACCTGCTTCATACTGACGCTCCAACACGGAGGCCTCCGCACAGCCCGCCGCCGAGCTGCTGCAACCTGCCCGTTAGCGTGTGCGAGCGCGTTAGCGTGTGCGAGCGCGTTAGCGTGTGCGAGCGCGTTAGCGTGTGCGAGCGCGTTAGCGTGTGCGAGCGCGTTAGCGTGTGCGAGCGCTCGCTCACCTTGGAGGCGATGATGAACAAGGTGCTCTCTGGGTTCAGAGGAGCCAGAGTTTTGGCCAAGTGAGTCCCGTCGATGTTCGAGACGAACCAAACCCTCGGTCCTCCTGAGGAGTACGGCTTCAGAGCCTCGGTCACCATCAGAGGTCCCTAAACGCACCACGACCAGCAAACAGATCAGAAGGACAGAGAGACAGACAGGCAGACCGAGAGACAGACAGGCAGCTCACCAGGTCAGATCCTCCGATGCCGATGTTCACCACGTCAGTGATGCTTCTCCCGCTGAAGCCTTTCCATTCGCCGCTACGCACCCTCTGTGGACACAACGCACGTCACCACAAAGCACGTCTCGTCCACGTCTCCACCCCCCCACCACGTCTCCAGGGCTGCCTACCTGGCAGAAGGCCTTCATCTTGTCCAGCACGCGGTTCACCTCGGGCATCACGTCCTGTCCGTCCACTTTGATGGGCGAGTTGGAGCGGTTACGCAGCGCGACGTGGAGCACCGCGCGGCCCTGAACGCACCACAGCCAGGGAAAGGGCCTTTAGCTAAACGTGTTAGCAGCTAACGTTAGCAACTCACTAGTAGTGTGTGTGTGTGTGTGTGTGTGTGGTGTGACCTCGGTGAAGTTGATCTTCTCTCCAGAGAACATCTGCTCTCTGGCCTCCTCCACCCCCCTCGACTTGGCCTGTGAACACATGTTGCAGCAGAGTGGCTGTGACATCACTTCCTGTTTGACCACATTCCCTCGGGGACAAAGACATGCGATAGGACGCATTTTCTCAACACATTTGTTGTGTTGAAATACTCTGGTTCAAGGAGACTCGTTGTTCTCACACGAACAGAAGTTAACAAAGGTTTTGTTCCCCAACACCAGCTGATTAAAAGTAAACGTTTCGCACAAACACACATTTCCAACCACGAGGACAAATTGTGTACAACTCTCTCACGCAAACCAGTCTTGCCACATATGAATAAATATTACCTTTCCGTTTGGGGCAATGGCAACAGTCGCTTTTGCAACCGGTTGTAACATCATTGCCGACAGTCCGGCCTTCCGGCCCTCATTGCTTCATTATTGCACTGCTGAACAGTCGGCTTTCGGCCTGTGTGACCTTATATAGGCAAATAAGTGCCACCATCTTTGGTGCTGCATATTCATTCTCGTGCTGTTCCATTGTCGGGGGCGGGGCTTAAGTGGTGCAGACGCACAGCTCAATCAGTAAAAGCACTGCTTATGCCACCATTTCTTTGCCTTGGATTCTGCGCAACTGCTACATTTGTCATCCAACGTCTTGAATTGAACAGCTATTGCAAATATTAATGACAAGAATAAACAGTAAAAATACAAGTTTATTTCAATAGATAATTTATACCTAGCTTAATAATACGTAAAGAGCTTTATCAGAAGAATTCTATTCGTTTTGTGTCGGTTACCATGGCGAGCAGCATGGTCATCACTTCCTGGTTGATGAGATTCTTGGAGTAGTCCAGCAGGATCTCTCCATCCTCCGTCTGCAGGGTGGTGCTGTTAGAATCACATTGATGGCGTTATTGTACATGTTGACGTCTGACTGATAACAGGGTGTCATGTGGACACACACGCACACACACGAGTGGCTTCCTCGTCACGATGGAGACCTCAGCAGAGACCGAATGATATGGACGAGACCATGTGACCAATCAGAGTGACACTGGAAGTCACACTGGTTCACCTGGCTGCCCGACACGAGTCCATGTCTCACCGATATATATAGTGAGATATATATATACACATATAAATAAATAATACACACACACACACACACACACACACACACTGAAGCAGAGCATCCATTATCGGACGCCCTTCCGCCGACATGCAGCTCACCCTGAGCGGATCGGAAGACGCCAACACACAGTTGACTTCAACAGGTTCTTTTGAGTTTAGCATTAGCTAGCTAGCTAGCTAGCTAGCTAGCCAGCCTGCAGTCACGAATGACTGCAGTGTTTCTGTTATAATACATTGGGTTTTGAGATTTTAGAAATCACCTTTTGTGTCCTCGTTTATTTAATTAAAAGATGCATTTCAAACGCACAGTAAAACGTGCTGTGACGTCACGGAGCTTTTATTAAACATTCATCCGCTTGTGAAGATGGAATAGCTAGCTGTCCGGTAATGGACGCTGTGACATTAGCATGCCTTAGCACGCGTCTCAGGAGCCCTGTCGCTCCGGAGACGCGTTAAGACGGACACGTGATCGGTTCACCTGGCGTGTGAGGACAGGTGGGCCCAGGATAGGTGGGCCCAGTTCCATTTAAGAAGCCAACGCGGATCAGTGCCGATACGAAACGCTGACCTTCACACGCACGCACGTCCACCCACACACGGACCAAAACGCTGCCCTCTCGGTTAGCACCACGCCCACCTCCACCTAGCCTCCACCTAGCCTCCACCCGCCCCCGGCTCATGACCCACCTGAAGGTGGAGAAGCGGTCCGGGTCGCGCTGGAACATGTCCCTCATGACGAGGCTGCCTCCGTTAGCTTTGTGCCACTGCTCCAGCTTCTTGTAGTTGGGGTCGCTGGTGAGCGCCATGGTTCTCCTGGTTCTCCTGGTTCTTCTGACAGAGAGCGGACCTTCGAGGTGACGGACTGGTCTCCGTGTGCTGATGAGGAGGAAGAGGAGATGAAGACACTGACAGCAAGGTGGGGGGGATCCGTGTTCACCAATGAGCTTTGCTCCATCGGTTTTAACTCCTCCCACTCTCACGGAATACGTATGGAGCCACATCGGTGCCAGTAAACAGAGCACTAGTTTGTGGACCAATCATAAGGCAGCACGCTGTATGGAGGCCCATTAGTGCCCATACAGCGTGCTACGTCATATCAAGGACCAATCAGAAGGCGGTTAGTGCCAGTATGACAATGCTTCATTACTATCAATTCAATCCTTTAGGAATTCATTTAATGTAAATGAATTCCAGACTGAAACAACTACATTTGCAAATTAAATGTTTCATCGTTCTCTATTTAAAGGGTCAGTTATTTATTTGATCCATTGGTTTCTTGTTTTAAGATATAGTAAATGTTTTATATCAAACTGAAACTCAAACCTTTAACAAGAAGGAACACAATCTTAAAAAGTAGTTGATGTGCTGTAACTCTAGCCTTGATGTATTTACAAATACTTACGGTATAGTTACATTTACCCATATAAGTATAGCAGTCTACGTGTCCACTAAAGTACTTTGAAGGCGGATTGAAGGTCAGTTAGATTTGATGGTCCTGGTTTAAAACATGGATGTGGAGTTTGACTGAAACAAAACATCTGGTCTGGGTTTAAAGTTCAAACACTAAACAAGCACCTCCTGAAGCAGCTGCTGGACTCACGACTGAACATCTGGACTGGAAGAGCAAACGGTAGAACAGCTGTACATGATGAATGGGGATTAGGTGTAATAACATATACTGTGTGAAAACGTCTGGATTAAGGCACAATGACATCTGGACGGGATGAAAACACCTGAATTAAAGAGTTTAAGCATCTTGACTAGTGTGATAACATCTGGATCAAATTGTTTTGTGGATTAGTAATCTGGCGGGAGGAACGGGTAAGAACATCTGGAACAGTTTATTAGAAAAATGCAAACACCATCAGATTTTAAATACCCCCCCCCAAAAAACCTGGAAAGAAAATTGGAATCTAAAACATTAATTGTGTTGTCTTTATCATCAGGAAACACATTCAGGACAATTATGTTTTTCACAAATGTGTGAAATTGATCAAATATTTGATAAAGTTGATTTGAAACAGGTTATTTCTTGATTTCTCATTAAATCAGGATTATTTATTGGCAGGCGTGAAACGCCAATAAAGTTCTCTGTATTTTGTGTGGAGATGAAAACGATGAATGGTTATTGTTAAGGAAGTTTAATAATTGACCCTGGACAGTTTATGCAAACAAAGAAACACAACAGCTTCACTTCATTCGTTTTCTATCTTCTGCATTTTAGATTTACCTCTGTGATGGTAAAGACGTGTTCAGTTTAACCACAGCCAAGTGGGAAACTAACAGAGCCAGTGACCTTTGACCCTTCTGCTACCCAGAAACCACCAGGACAGGCAGCGCAGACCTGTTAACAGCCAATCAGCAGCTCCCTACGCAGCCCTTAAAGGGACAGTACGTGCGAGTTCAAGAAGAAGGTTACTATTCGGATTATATCTGATATGCATCGTTGCTTTGAACAAAATCAATAAACATCGTCCAGGAACAGTCGAGAAAGAGGAATTAAGCATAAAGTTATGTGTGAGTGAACCAGAACGTCTGTTTAAGAGGAGAGAATTCATTGAAAAACAAACTAGGACATTTATACATTATTGGAACTTATTCAGAGATGTTGAGTCCTCAGTGCTGGTGACAAACGTACAACAAGACCGTCATCATTTCAGTCCTCAGGGAGACTACGCCGACACCTTGTTGTCCTTCTGCAACAAAAGACACAAGTTGTACAGTATCAGGTGTATTTTACGATAATAAGTACATATGGTGATACGTGCGTGATGATGATGATGATGATTAAACCATGTGACCAGTGGGCTCACCCTGTACGTTGACAGGTCGGCAAACTCCCGGCCAGCCTGGTTGCCTCGGTAACCTCCTCTGAAGCCCCCGCCCCCCTGCGGCGGGCCGAAGGAGCCCCGGCTGGCGGAGCGGCCCCGCCCCCCTCTGAAGCCCATCCCCCCTCGCCCCCGGTAACCTCCTCGCCCCCGGCCGTGGCGGAGAGGGAGGCCGAAAGTCTCCGCGTTCATCCTCCGCTCCTCCGCCCAGGTCTGCCGCCGCTCCCTGCAGGAGGTGAAGAGGAGGTGACAAGGAGCAGACCCACTGGGAACACTACAACTTCTGGAGCTTCTGGACCAGAACCACTAACCTGGGGAACCCAGAGACTCCCGACTTCTCATTGGCTTTCCTGAAGAGACAAAGGACCAAAGAGACGGGTCATGGGACTTCATTTGACACCTGGAGAGGACATGGAGCCAGAGGACAGAGGCTACCTTGTGTCATCACAGGAGATGTTGTCGAAGAAGGACTTGGACTTGTCGTAGTACACGTTGGGGCCCAGCGGCTCCTCCTCCTCAGCCGGTGCTTCGCTGGTTTGGTTCTCCACTGCGGAGTCGACCTTCTCTTCTCCGTTCACCGCTTTCTCAGTCTTCTCATCTGAGAGACCAGAGGAGCAAATGGGATGAAGCTACACGCATTAGCAGCACCGCTAACGGCTAACCGCGTCACTAGAA
Organism: Apeltes quadracus; assembly: GCA_021346845.1. Lineage (NCBI taxonomy): Eukaryota > Metazoa > Chordata > Actinopteri > Perciformes > Gasterosteidae > Apeltes > Apeltes quadracus. Next base: position 19,720,631 of record CM037935.1, read on the forward strand.
TAACTTGCTAGGGATTAGATGGAGATTATTGTCTCTAGATGAGGCCAGATTGACCCCGTGTGTTAGCTCATTAGCATTAGCATTCTACCCTGTTAAAGAGGGTTTGTTGTGTTGTTATAAAGTTATAACCAAAACTCAATCTCAACAGCCGTAAGACAAGTAGCTCCGACCAGCCAAGAGAAATGAAAACGCTTAAACATTGCTCTGCATTCGCTCCCATCATGGCTGAGCCGTCTCCATGGAGACCACCAGCAGCCTCCAGCTACCTTTCAGCTTCAGTTTGCTCTGGAACTCCCGGTCGATCTCCTCCTTGTTGAACTGCGCGTTGGCGCTCTCAAAGTCAAAGTCTTTCTCAAACTTCATGGGTCCGTCCCGTCGGACGTTGAAGCGTCCGCGGCCGCGGTGTCTGCCCCCGCGGCCGCGGCGGTTAGCTGGAACGCCGGCAGTCGCTGAAACCACAGAAGAAAGATCGGAAACCATCAGAAGCTCAAAAAACAAGTCAACCAAAGTCCATCAGGAGGCTTTGAAGAACCAGCGATTAGAGTCAGATTCCAGAAGTCACATCAACCAATCAACTTCTCAGGATGTCACATGGACAAGGAACCGTTCAAATCCCTCTCACCTGGGTGGCTAAAGACCGAGTGGCTGAGTCCTGCAGGAGGAGCTCTGTCCACAGCGCTCAAGTGGGAGGACGAGATGGTTCTGGGTACCGACCAGCCGGGAGTCGTCCCGCGGCCGCCTCTGACCGCCTCACCCTTCCTAGGATCCGTGCCGTCCTGGTGCGGGAGCTTCTGAGTCGGGGGGGCCGTGCGAGTGTGGGCGGGGCTTCTGCGTCCCAGCCCGGGGGCCGCAGCTGTGCCGGAGGAGGCCAAGGGGGCGCTCTGGACCACCTGCTCCAGGGTGGGGCTCCTCCTTAGAGGGTCCAGACTTGGGCTGCTGTGTCCTACGCAAAGGAGGGGGGGGGGGGGGGGGAGACCACAACCAGGTATGATGCTCAAAGAGATCTTCAATACAAGTTCTGGACCAGATGGACACGGTTATCAACATAAGGAGAACGAGGGGGACCAATACTGAAATGATTAGTTCGATACGATAACCACCATAAATATCATGACACGATACTGGCGCATTTATTAGGGATCTAGGAGATTGTCCCATAAGATGGAGAGTAAAAGTAACAGAAGAGGGCTGGGGGGCAAACGGACCCCTTTAGGAACGTGTTGCTGGTTGCTAGGCGACTCAGTCTGTCGCTATGCATTACATGGGTAAGCCAGGAGCTTACCTACGCCCACGGGTCCGAACTGGGGGGAGACCAGAGGGCTGCTGCTGAACTGGTCGTAGGCCGGAGCCCGGTTGAAGAGCCCGTAGGACCCGGCGGACTGGAACGGGGTCGGAGCAGCGGCAGCAGAAGACGAGCTGGAGCTCATGGAGGACTGAGGAAGGAGACAGACAGTGTCACACTGAGAAGATGCCAGTCCTCCGTCAGGTGCTCGGGTGGAGGTCTACCTGCACAATGGCCGGGTCCTGAGGGAGCGAACACGGAGGTTTGGGAGGCTCGCACACAGTCAGGTCCTTGATGTCGCTGCCACGGAAGATGATGTACTCAAATGTGTCATCGCGGGGGGGGATGGGCCGGTCAGTGGGGCGGTCCTCCGTGCCGAAGGAGCGCACTAAGGAGGAAGGAGAAATAAGGAAACGGTGGAGGAGGGAGAAAAAGAGCTCAATCAGAATACTGCAGGTTGTTAGCTTGACAAATACTTTTTGTCATCAGCCACCATTAAAACCCTCTGCGGATCAAGAAGGGTGTGATATAGTTTCAAATCGTTACATTTATGAAACCATTGTCATCAGTGATCTTTTCATTCATCTGCAGTGAACGTTACACTAAATTTAACTTTGTGTGTGACGTCAGAATTCTTAAATCACATTCTAATACACAATTCTTATCATTGTGTTAGGATTCTAGATCAATTCTCATAAAAGGACTACACCATCACACGTATATTTAATAACCTTAAATAAACCCCTAAACATGTTCGCAATACTACTATCCATAAGCGACACTACATCAGATTGAAATTATTTCACGGGGAAACTTGTCAATCAAATCTGACTACATTCAAATGAATAAATATGTCAAAGTAATGCTAGCCAACATGCTAATGCAAGCTGACATGTTGTATAGCGGACTCACGTTGCAAACGTGTTAAAGTGTATTTATTACACATTTATTGACAAGAAGCTCAGACCTGTTTAATGATGTCGTCACTTCGTTTCTCAATGATGTCCTTTCAGTTACTATTTACTCATGCTTTAGCATCCTAGCGTTGTCCTGTTGAAACACTGACATTTGATAGCTATAGTTCAGCTAACGCAGGCAACCTGGGTTTTATTGCTAACGTTAATTAACGTTAACAATTAACGTTGAACCCGTCAACTCCAGGTGGATACACGCCCGGTCTGACACTAAACCACGCAGTTTGGCAGACATTGAACTAGTGAACACTCGCTTAGAGGGCACCAGCAGCAGCTGTCGTTAGCATTAGCCATACGTTAGCCGTCGTTAGCATTAGCCTAATGCTACCTTTAGCCAGAGCCACGGTGGAGTTCTCGGTGTCGATGGTGTACAGGATTCCTTCATAGCGGATCGCGGCTTTGGAGATCAAGCTGATCTTGCTGCCCAAGTAGGGCGTCCCACCGCTCATGGCGTCCACACCGGGGTCGAAAGTCCGAACGGGATGGACGGCCCTCCGAGCCGTGCGGTCGACGGTAACTGATGGGCGACAAGTTCCTCCGGGTTGTACTTTTCTCTACACCGTCACCGCTACAACAACATGGCTACCTTATCCTCCATCGGAGGGCTGAGAGCGCGGGGCTAACGAGAAGACCGTAATATCGCGCGATTACACTGCGCCGTGAGATCCAGATCTTCGGTGGGTAGAAGAGCGATTCAAAATTAATGTATGTGACGGAGATTTCTGTCCAAGTACATTTATTACATTCCGTGTCATTTAGCTGACGGCTTAATCCAAAGCGACTTATGATAAGTGCATTTCAACCACAGAAGAACAAAAAACAAGAACGTGCAATTTCATCCAATAAGCCGATCTACAGCTTGTTCTAGATCAGAGCCATTCAAATAGTGCTAGTGTCTAGTGCTGCAGTGTGTTGAGGTCTCTAGTGGAGGGAGAGTCTGAAAAGGTGTGTCTTTAGTCTGAAGGCTCTCTGCGGTCCTGATGTCATCACAGAGCGCATTCCACCATTTAGGAGCTAACATACAGTTTTAGAAATGTTTTTATTACTTAAAAATACGTTAATCAACTTAATGGTAAATAACAACATATTTTGTTATTCATATTGATGGTCTTTAATTTGGTGACTTCTTGCTTTAATGTTGTGTAGCAACCCTGATTTCATTTTGATCGTTTTGTATTTATCATATACTTAATGGAGAAAATGTTTTTGACTGACAGTTTAAACAGTTTTACAGTAAATATAAATGTATTAAATGTTCTTACTTTACTTACTGTATTCAATGCTTAGCTTTTATTCAATTTCGGTTAATTTGTAATTAACTAAGTAATTAAGTTTTTATTTTGTATGTTCCCTTTATACTTTGATCTATTTATCTATTCATTGTGTCATTCTAAATAGCAAGTCACCTGTACTACACACACCAGAGCGCAGTGTCAACATTTAACACGGAGAATCTATTCCTCCCAGTTCTATGCTGGAAAAAGACTCGGAACCTCCGCGCATGCGCATGTTGTAAAACACGATTTGCACAACGGTCCGACATCAAAGATGGCGGGAGCCTCCGACCCGCTGGAGGACATGCTCTTCAATGAGGTGGACGAGAAAGCTGTTAGCGACTTAGTTGGCTCTCTGGAATCACAGCTCGGAGACAGAGAAGCTCCCGCCGCTTCGTATTCTGCCGGTAAACCGGAGGGAGCTCCGCCAACTACCAGTCAGTTCTCAGGGAAAGTGCGCGATCCGGTGGGTCCGTTGGAGCAGCCTCAACAAGGACATCCAGCACCCGGGCTTTCAAACCCGGGACCGGTTAAAGTGCTGCCCTCCTCCGGAACCGCCGCGTCCGCCGGAGCCACAGCACCGCCTATTATCTCCCCGGTACCGGGACCCGTAACTTTGACCACTCGGTCCGCCGCTGTTAGCTTCCACCGGGCTGTTCCCGGCGGCGGCCCCGCGGTGGAGGCGAACCGGACCGCTTCCCCCGGAAGTTTAAATGAAGCCGTGAAGTCGGTGAACTCGTCGGCAGCGGGGACCGGCTCGGTAATCAGCGCCGTCAGCACCGGCGGATCCACGATCATCGCCTCCACGGCTGCTCAGTCTCCCGGTGTCCCGCTGCAGAGACCCCCGGTTCCGGTGTCCGGTGTAGCCCTGAATGGAGTAGACGCCAAGGGCGCGGTCCCGTCCCCCTCCGGCCCCCCGGTGGTGACCCACGGCGCCTCCCTGATGCAGGCCAAGGTGCTGGTTCCCAATCAGCCCGTCTCCGGGAACTCCGTCATCCTCACCGGGACCCCCCCACCCGCCGTGACCGGGACAGCCGCCGCCGTAGTCCTGAAGCCGGCGGTGAATGGAGTGGGTCAGCTCCCCGTGGCGCGGCCGCCGGGCCCCCCGCGTGGCGGCCACGACCCTCCTGCAGCAGAGACCCGGTCTGGTAGCCAGTTCCCCCCGAGCCGCCGCTCCTCAGCTGGCCGTCCGGCCTCAGCAGCAGACCATCCAGCTGCCCACCGGCTTCTCCATGCCGCCAGGTGAGCCCACCTGAGCCCCCACCTGGTGTCCCATCAGGGACACGGACAGGTGGTGTAGAGACACACGGGTGTTTGAGTGTCAAAGACGGGTAGAACCTAAATGTAAGACGCGGTTTGTCAGCTGCCGGGTTCTGATCACTTTCCTGCGGAGTGACCGTGATGCTTCCTGTCTTCCTCAGGTATGGTTCTGGTCCGTACCGAGACGGGTCAGCTGGTTATGGTCCCTCAGCAGGTGCTGGCTCAGGCTCAGGCTAAGACCCAGCAGGGCCAAGTGAGACCCCCCACCCCCACCGCCGCCACCGCCATTCGGGTCAGCGCCCCCACCACGGTACGAGTGGACCCGTCAGGGTCAAAGGTCACCATACAGGGACAACACACCTGAAACTTTAAGCCCCTCTTCTTCCTCCTTGTCGTCTCCAGCCTCCTCAGACCGTCCGCCTGGCTGCCCCCCCGAACCAGACCAGAACGCTTCAGGCTCCGTCCTCCACCACGATACAGGTGTGTCTTCTGTCCTCACTCTGTGTCCTTTGTCTGTCCTTGCCCTGTTCACCTGGGACCATGTGACCATGTCTTTCAGAAGACCATCACGGTGTCCCCTGGCGGTGCGGCGATGTCGGTGAAGATGCCCCCGGCTCAGAAGGCCCAGACCGTGATCACAGCGGGGGGGACGCCGGTGTCCAAGCCTGTCAGCGTCCCGTCCAGCACCACGCACACCCCCGCCCCCACTCCGACTAACCGAGTCACCGTGGTGTCCCAGGTGTGTCCTTTGTCCTCTTCAGTGAGGGGGGGCAGTGGGGGGGAGGGGACAGGACACCTGTGTGACCACCTGCTGTTCTCTGTCACCATGCCAACAGGAGATGCAGGAAAACGTGAAGAAGTGTAAAAACTTCCTGGCGACGCTCATCAAGCTGGCGTCTCACAACTCTCCGTCACCGGACACGTCCAAGAACGTGAAGGGCCTGGTCCAGGACCTGCTGGTGAGACGTGCTGCTGGGACGCAGACGTTCTACCACATGAAGCTTAGATTAACGAGGGTGTGTGTGTGTGTGTGTCATTGTAAAGTTGATATTCACTGGAGTTGTGTGTTTATTCAGGATGCAAAAATTGAGCCTGAAGAATTCACAAGTCGACTGCAGGCTGAGCTGAAGTCTTCTCCTCAGCCCTACCTCATCCCCTTCCTCAAGGTACTAGTAGTACTACTACTGCTACTACTAGTACTACTGCTGTACCACATGGTTCTGCATGATGTCCATGTACTGATTGTCCCTCCGTTGTCCCTCCTCAGAAAAGCCTCCCTGCCCTGCGTCAGTCTCTCCTCAGCAGCCAGCAGTCCATCGTGACCCCCGGTACCTCGGCCCCCCAGCCGGTGGCCCCCGGCTCCGTCACCACCATCAGGGCCCGGATGCCCATCAGCCCGGTCAGGATGACCCCCCCCCTCACCAACGCCGTGGTAGGTCCTCCTGCTCCATCCTTTCATGATACGATCAGATCGCCATAGCAACGCACTCCTTCCTCCATATCAGTCAACGTCTGATAGCAGGCTGACATGTCTGCAGGGCCATTGCCCCCCGACTGCTGCTGTCTGTCCCTGGGGGCAGAAACATTGCTGATTGATGAAGTCTGGTTCCAATTAACGAGACGTTTGATCAGATCAGCGTCTGAGGAGGCCGACATGTTCTCCTGGTTCTCCTGGTTCTCCTGGTTCCGTCCACCTCTAAGTGTTGTTTGTTCCTTCAGCCTTTGGGCAGAACCCCCCTGCAGAGCAGAACCCCGGTGGTCTTCGGTCAGACGCTCAGACCTCCAGGTGAATTCATGATGTGTTTCTCTTATTGATCTGTTATTGGGTGTGATTATTATTATTGATGGGAAACGTTCTCCTCAGGTCCACTTGTCAGAGGACCGACATCGATAATCGGTAAAAGTTCTCTGAACTTGGCCGCTCAAGCCAATCAGAGGAAGCTGAGCGACCCAGGAGGCGGGACATTCAGGTAGGGTCGATTCTCATTGGCCAAAATTCATTTTTACACGAAATTTAAGTACTGATAAAAGTCAAATAAAATCAGTCGATGTTGAATGAAATATTCTGATAGTATCACTATTCACCTGGTATTTAGCCAGAAAGCCTCGTCCTCACTCAGATCTTAATTTCCTCGGGTGGGCGGATGCTGTCGGTGGTCCTGTTGTAGTTCGGATGCAGCCAGCAGGGGGCAGCATGAGGTCACACTAACACCACATGTGCACTGTGCGCGTCCTCAGAGATGACGACGACATTAACGACGTGGCGTCCATGGCCGGCGTCAACCTCAATGAGGAGAACGCCCGTATCCTAGCAACCAGCTCTGACTTTGTGGGTACGAAAATCCGCTCCTGCAAAGACGAAGCCTTCCTGCCCCCCGGCCTGCTGCACCGCCGCATCCTGGACACAGGTGCGCTGTCCTGTCCTCTCCGTCACCCGGTGTCTCTACATAGGGGCCGCCTATCGATGTCCATCTTGTTGCTCCTCTCGTCCTCAGCCAAGAAGCTGGGAGTCACTGAGGTCCCGGTGGAGGTGGTGAACCTGGTGTCTCATGCCACTCAGTCCAGACTACGCTCCCTCCTGGAGAAGGTCTCGCTCGTCGCGCAACATCGGACGGACGGAGGGAAGGCAAGGACCGTTTGTGCTCACTCTTTGTGTCCACTGATCCAGACGCGTGTTGGTGATTCTAAAGCTGTGCACGTTTTCTCCACCAATCAGGATGAAGAGCAACACGAACAGACGTCAGACGCTCGCTCTCAGCTGCGCTTCTTTGAGCAGCTGGAGCGGATGGAGAAGCAGAGGAAGGACGAGCAGGAGAGGGAGATCCTGCTGAAGGCTGCCAAGGTGCACATAGCTAAACCCATGTGATCACGTTGGACTGGTGTCTCTTCCTGGTGTCCTCGTGCACGTTGCTCTCAAATCTCCATCATTTCAATTCATTTTATTTTGTAGAGCCCAAATCGCAAACTAGCTTAGCCTAGCTATTATGTTCGGGGCTTTATCAGTCTTCAATTGGACAGTTGCTGCACAGTTCTTTATTCAACTTCCAATGCAAAGTGTGTGTCTCTCACAGGACACACGGAGCGTCCGCTGCCACCTCGTCCTCATTGTCTACGTTAATGTTTTACCTGCATTTGATGTACATTGATCGGAAATTTCTTTTTCTCTTTCAGAGTCGAGCGAGACAAGAAGATCCTGAACAAGCTCGTCTGAAGCAGAAAGCTAAAGAGGTAAAACATCTGTTTTTTACTCCCAGAACCAACCTGCATCGTCATGACGACCACCTCTCCTCTTCAGCCCCAGGCGGTCCTCACAAGTATGTTCCTCCTTCTCTGGACCTTTAGTCCACGAGACACTAGGAGAGGATGCTCACTAGTTCTCATGCAGCATGCTGATTGGTTGACAGTGAGTCACCACAAACACAAATGAGCCTTGTGTTTACGTATCATTGTGACAGAAGCTGATCTCAGTCTCCATGGTGACGTAGCGCTTCCTGGGTGGATGTTAACCGTAGACGTGTCATCCACAGATGCAGCAGCAGGAATTGGCTCAGATGAGACAAAGAGACGCAAACCTCACGGCGCTCGCCGCCATTGGACCGCGCAGGAAGCGGCGGATGGACTCGGCGGGAGCCTCGTCGTCTGGACCCGAGGTGAGTTCTGCAGGATAAACACCAAGACCTAAGGGAACCCTTCATAACCACCTGGATGAAAGACAGCATGTGGTTAAGCTCCACCCCCGGCCCCCAGAGGTCCCCCTAAGCTCCGCCCACAACACAGAGCTGCAGGAAGAAAGTCACCTGCTTCATCGACAAGAGGGGGGGGGAGGTCATTCACACGGCCCCCCCACTGCTAACGCTGCCTCGACTCCTCCCACAGGTGACCTCCTGCTCCGGTCCAGGCTCCTCCCCCGGCTCCTCCTCCTCCTCCCGCCAGCAGCTCCGTCAGCGCATCATACGCGTCAACCTCAGGGACTTCATCTTCTGCCTGGAGCAGGACCGCTCCACCTCCCGCTCCATGACGCTCTACAAGGCCCTGCTGAAGTGAGGAGGAGGAGGAGGAGGAGGAAGAGGAGGAGTCCCCCCGCCTCCTCCTCGCCTGCCAGCTCGCCATCACAGATAAATGAAACCGTATCAAAGGTGACGCAATAAGAGCCAGAGCCACATGTTCACGAGGGAACATCGATCACGTCCTACTTTTAACAGAAGCGTTTTTACTCCTCCTACATTACCCACAATGCTGTGTGTGTGTGTGTGTGTGTGTGTGTGTGTGTGTGTGTGTGTGTGTGTGTGTGTGTGTGTGTGTGTGTGTGTGTGTGTGTGTGTGTGTGTGTGTGTGTGTGTGTGTGTGTGTGTGTGTGTGTGTGTGTGTGTGTGTGTGTGCGCGTTAAAGGAACAGTGGCAGCTGGTTAGCGTAGCATAAAGGCTGATCTAGCAGACGTGTTGCACTGTCCCTTTAACGCCAGTGGAGCTGGTTCTCACTCAGGCAGATTAACAAACATTCCTCCAGCTCCTCCTTTCATGTTATTTTACTTTCACAGCTCGAATCATCGACCTCGTGCTGTTGTTTTTAAGGAGGCTTCTTGGAAAGTGTTGTGTTCATTGAAGGTTTTTAAGGCTTTAAACGTCTCTTGTCCCTCGTGTCGGGCTTTGGTTCGAATGGTCCAGAGCTCTAAAGGAGGTTCAGCCGACTCAATATTTGCCACTATTTATATTTCCTACATTCAGAATTCCACCCTGGAACATTTCAGGCAATGCAATTTTACAGTTGTTTGTACCTTTGCAAAAAATGAAATAAAGAAAATGAAAAAGAAGCCAGAAGCCCAATTTGATCCTTTTACATTTCTTCATCAATTGATCTGTACAAATTTAAATAATCGGAACCAACTAATGAAAATGATCCTTCCATCGTGTTGCATCATCACTTCACTTTGTCCTCACATGGGACCAGGAAGAGCCTTCACGGGGAAAAAGGGAAGACAGCTCAGCGTGAGACGGGAGGACCCGTCCATCAGGGTGGACAGACTACCATGGAAGACATGTGGACACAATGTCTCAATGTCCCACACTCTGTCTCTGGGGTGGGGTAGCGTCCGGTGTGGTTTTATTCTGTAGTTTCCTGTCTCTTGTGTCCCTGCATTGTCCTGTCATCTCCTGCGATTGGCTGCGTGTCCCTGATAGTGTCCGTCTGTGTCCAGTCCCTTGCAGCTTCCCAGCGCGTCTCTTGTCTTCGTGAGAACTGGACGGGGTTTGTTTGTTCCGTACTTTTTCCCGTCGTGACACAGAAAGCATTTGAAAGTAATGATTTCTTTGGTTTTCTAGAACTACAGAATGTTTTTGTGATCTTTCAAAATAAATCTGTAAAATCAAACTGCAAGAAGCATCAAGAAAATGGAGAAGGTGATATTTCTATATCTAAGAATATCACAAAAACAGTAAGGTATTAGAACGGTTGTAGTAGTAGTAATGGTAGTAGGAGTAGTTATGTAGTAGTAGTAGTACTGCATAATGACTCAGAAATGTGGAAATAGTGTAGCAGTTCTATCACTGTTGTAAAAGTGCAGTAGGACTAATCTAGTAGTTATATAGTAGTAGTAGTAGTGTAGTGGTACTGTTGTAGCACTGTAGTAGTTTTGTAGTAGTACTTTTATCACCTGATCAATAGTGGAAACCAGTAAAGTAACTTAAGCTGCCAGATGCAGCCGGTCATGTGTCTTTGTCCTCATTGTGGACAGGAAGTGACGTCATCACGTGGGCAGCAGGAAGTGCAGGCTGATGGGACGGTGCTGGTCCACGGCCTGAGCGCTGAGCGCTACAGAGACATCCACCGCTCGGTGCTTCCTCCGTCTGTCCTCTCTGCTCTGTCCTCTGTCTCTGCACAGGCCGTAAGCTGTGATGTGTTAAGTACTCACGTACACTAAAAGTACTTCTGAAGCTTCTCCTTGAGCAACATGAATATCAATCACAATGCTAGGATTCTTTTTACAGTCATTATACCTGATTTTGATCATGGTTTCTTCGTGTTTGCTTATCAATGACGGGTCCTGTTCTCAAGGACTACGTGTGGCAGGTCCTGGAGCTGAAGCAGCGCCTGTGGATGAAGCTCAGTCGGCCGCGGCTCCAGGAGACGGTGGGAGAAGGTGGACGGGTGGAGGTCAAAGAGATATTTGACCTGACTTATGAGAACTAAATAAATGGGAGGAAGAAGACGGAGATCAGACAACAAGCTGTGTTGTTGTTGTTGTGACTCAGCTTGAAACTGACGCTATCTTTGAGTCTCACAGCTGAATGTGAGGTTATGGAGTGAAAAAAACAGCATATGAAAATGTGTAATATACATAGATGTATGTATATTACATATTTCCATATGCATTTTGATATTATTTACACAAACCTGTTTATATTTACATAAAATCAGATCAGAATGGCCCTAGAAGATATAAGCATCATACGACGAGTCTTAATCATCAGAGTTATTCAAAAGATTATTAATCAAAGATTAACTGTTAATAAGTCAACTGATGGGTTAAACTACGTCACCTGTCTCCGATGATGTCACAGATATTTTCCCAGGTGGATAAATACCAAAATGAGAATAAAACCATCAAGGTTCAGGGTTGAATACACACAACATTTTATTCTGGTTCCACAGAAACTGATTTTTAAATAATTGTTTTAATGTAAAGACACAAGATGAAACAACGTGATGATGTTCTTAAAGATTAAACCACCTAATGTGTTTTTTTATTGTTGATAATGGACTCTAAAGTCTAATTTATACACATACGTGTATGTAAAAATGTTGTAAATATAAAGCTGGCAAATTAACGTGGCGACGAATTTAGGTAGTAACAGTGTAGTAACAGTGAAGTGGAGTGACAGTGGAGTGAAAGTGGAGTGAAAGTGGAGTAACAGTGGAGTGACAGTGTAGTAACAGTGGAGTAACAGTGGAGTAACAGTGGAGTGACAGTGGAGTAACAGTGGAGTAATGGAGTGACAGTGTAGTAACAGTGGAGTGACAGTGGAGTAACAGTGGAGTAACAGTGGAGTGACAGTGGAGTAACAGTGGTGTGACAGTGGAGTAACAGTGCAGTAACAGTGGAGTAACAGTGGAGTGACAGTGGAGTAACAGTGGAGTAACAGTGGAGTAACAGTGGAGTGACAGTGTAGTAACAGTGGAGTAACAGTGGAGTAACAGTGGAGTGACAGTGGAGTAACAGTGGAGTAATGGAGTGACAGTGTAGTAACAGTGGAGTGACAGTGGAGTAACAGTGGAGTAACAGTGGTGTGACAGTGCAGTAACAGTGGAGTAACAGTGGAGTAACAGTGGATTAACAGTGCAGTAACAGTGGAGTAACAGTGGAGTAACAGTGGAGTGACAGTGGAGTAACAGTGGAGTAACAGTGGAGTAACAGTGGAGTGACAGTGTAGTAACAGTGGAGTAACAGTGGAGTAACAGTGGAGTGACAGTGGAGTAACAGTGGAGTAATGGAGTGACAGTGTAGTAACAGTGGAGTGACAGTGGAGTAACAGTGGAGTGACAGTGGAGTAACAGTGGTGTGACAGTGTAGTAACAGTGGAGTGACAGTGGAGTAACAGTGGAGTAACAGTGGTGTGACAGTGCAGTAACAGTGGAGTAACAGTGGAGTAACAGTGGATTAACAGTGCAGTAACAGTGGAGTAACAGTGGAGTAACAGTGGAGTAACAGTGGAGTAACAGTGGAGTGACAGTGTAGTAACAGTGTAGTAACAGTGGAGTGACAGTGGAGTAACAGTGGAGTAACAGTGGATTAACAGTGCAGGGAGGGCCCAGGCTCAGATGCCCATGTAGGTGTTCATCTTGCCCAGAGCGTCACACACGGTGGTGAGGTCGCTGCGGAGGTCCTGCACCACGTCCTCGATGCCGCGTGTGTCCTTCAGCAGGTCAATGCTCTGAGTGTACGGGTTGTAGTACACCGAGAACGGCCTCTTTATGGATTTAGCGAACTCCCTGTGAGAGAGGAGACAGCGTTAGTGACACGTCACATGATGTGATGCGATCACATCAGATCGATTCTCCTCAAACTAACAATCCTTTATAATGAAATAGTTTCCATTTTCACATCTTCAGTCCTTGATAACAACCAAAATGATCAGGAATTTAAAGTTTTAACCCTTCAAATGAGAGTTTCTAGGATTTAAAGTTTCTTTCTCAAAGTGTGTCCAAACGTTTGACTGCTACTTCATCTCAGATCTTCCCTCCTCTGTTCTTGGATAGTTTTTGGTCAACAACCAATGGCATTCCTGGTGTGTTGTTGACCAATGAGATGATTTATGTCTATCATCGTCATTATGATGGCGTTTATTGATATATCTCTCTTCGGGTCATCTCATGTAACACCAATCATAATGATATAATATAATATAAATGGTAATGGTGTGGTGTTTAACACTGTGTCCTCAGCAGACGAAGGTCCTGGCTGGAGTCTGCATGTCCCCCCCCGCCCCCAGTCCACAGACATGTCAGCCCGGTCTGACGGACACTTGGTGAGAGGGTGAATGTGTGAGTGACCTCATCTTCTCCTTGGCCTCCTCGAAGCTGTCAGACACAAAGTAGACTTCCTGGAAGGTGGTGATGAGACACTCCTGGTCACAGGTGGTCCTGGGGTCAAAGGTCATTACACGGGCCTTGTCCGACAGGGCGTGCTGTGGATCAACACCCGGCATATAAGCATGTAAATATATATAAGTATATATATATATATATATATATATATATATATATATATATATATATATATATATATATATATATATATTATATATAGTCATTTTTAAACAAATAGATACATATATGTATTCAACATTTTGAATTCTTTGTAAATAATGTGTCAGTTTTCAGGTTTTTTTTTATAAACCTAGATGTCCGGCAATTAATAAGGAAATTACGCTCATAGGTGTGTGTGTGTGTGTGTGTGTGTGCGTGTGCGTGCGTGCGTGCGTGCGTGCGTGCGTGTGCGTGCGCGCGCGTGCGTGCGTGCGTGCGTGCGTGTGTGCGTGTGTGTGTGTGTGTGTGTGTGCGTGCGTGCGTGTGTGCGTGCGTGCGTGCGTGTGCGTGCGTGTGCGTGTGTGTGCGTGTGTGTGCGTGCGTGCGTGTGTGCGTGCGTGCGTGCGTGCGTGTGCGTGCGTGCGTGTGCGTGTGTGTGCGTGTGTGTGCGTGCGTGCGTGTGTGCGTGCGTGTGTGCGTGTGTGTGCGTGCGTGCGTGCGTGCGTGTGTGTGTGTGTGTGCGTGCGTTACCCTCAGCTCTCCTATAGATGACAGTAATCCGGCTCCATAAGCTCTCAGCTGTCCGTCTTGTTTGCAGAGTCCAAACTCAACGGTGAAGAAATAACACTGTTCACAGATATCAGATATAAGAATATCAGACTATAAGAATATAATAAAGTATGTCAGAGATCAGGAACAGAGGGCACTTATTTAGAGAAATTATTATTATTCTTTTTTTTTTCAATCCACTAAAATAAAATATGATGATATTCAAAATCAATGGGACATTATGGTAATGCCAGGTAGTGTAATGGTCCCTGAGGCCATTAGGGGGCACTCTCATCACAGATCTATAATAAATGATTACACTCACTGTGGCCAGCTTCTGAACGTCCTCATCTGAAGCTCCGAGAGACGCAAGTCCGATTTCCTGAGAGAACTGGGCAAACTTTGGGTCAGCCAGAAGAGGAACGTGACCCAGCAGCTCATGGCAGGTGTCCCTGCAACCAGGAGAAGCTCTTATTGTGAAGGGGCCAGGTGATGCTCAAAGGAGAAGCTCTTATTGTGAAGGGGTACGGTGCAGGTGTACTCACGGCTCGGGCGTGTACAGCGGGTCGGTGCTGTGACGGACGTACTGGGTGCAGTTAAACACTCTGTAGGCCAAACCAGCCAGGAAGTCTCTGGGCGAAAGGTAACCTGCTACCGGTCGCACCGTGAAACCAGACCTCTCTGAAACGAGCGGCACGTCATGAGGAGAACGACAGCATGTCTTCATGACGTGCCGTCGAAGACAGACTCACCTCTGAGGAACAGGGAGACGTCCTCCAGCTGGGGGATGTTGTCCTCTCGGTAACCACAGTGCTTGCTGAGCAGCGGCAGGTTCTTCAGGTATTCTCTGCAGGCGTGAGTCGGGTACAGCTGGGTGAGCTCTCTGAAGACCACCCCCCAAGTGCTGACCTCCTCCAGGGTGTACTCGATACGAGGGATGGGCTGCCCGCTGGGGAGGAGACAGACAACTGGCCCCATGTCAAGCCTCCACATGCAGATCAAACATTCACATTAAAGGTCTTTGCAATGACACAAATTATAATACTAACAATTTATAATTCATGGCCACTTCCACAAAGTATTTCCTCCTGTGGCGATAAACTTCATCCTTAAAGCCCTGCAGGAAGGAGGAAGTCAGCTTTAATGATGAACCATCACATAGAGGAAGGTGTGTATGTTTGTATCATGTTATTATTTTACTGCATCATAGCACTCATACAGGGTGGTCTGCGTCCAGCTCGGATCCGTACATCAACACTCGGTCAGAACACTGATCCAACTCAGAGATCTTCATCGGGAACCACGGAACATCATCTCCATCTGTGAGAACAACAGGAAGACAACAATAACACCAACCACATCATGGGTCACATGGGTCCACGGAGGGAGACAGAAGCACACAGGTCCCAGGTGGACTCACCTGCCTCAGCAGACCACAGGTGTGCAGGTGTGTTGGAGGAGATGATGTTAACGTGCTGCCGGAGATGCTGCAGCAGCTCGTCGAACTCTTTCTGGCTGCAGCTGCAGTCGGCAAAGATCTCCACCTCGTTCGCGACTCGCCTGGACGGCCGAGACTCGATGTGGCTCAAGTTGACTCGCTTCTCCTGCAGAGAGCAGAACGTGAGGCGAGACTCCGGCGTCCTCCAGGACCACGTGGAGTCCAGAGGAACCGACGCCTCACCTGGAAGAGCCGCAGCGCTTTGACCAGGCAGCCCACCTCGTTCTTCAGCGAAAACACCACCGCCGTCTTCCCACAATCCTCAGCGGCGTCTTTGTCCGGCGCCTCATTGATGGGACAGAAGGAGGTTCGCCTGGACTGCAACACATTTCTCATGAATCATCTCTGCAAGATGCTCCACCATCTTTATACATCCACCAGAAATCATGAATGCATTATGATCCTTAGAAAGTGATTATCTCATCTCAGTCGTATTGATTCGAATCAATGAACTAATGTGTATATGAAACAATAACTATCGTCTTTAAAAGATGAAGTACAGATATTATGTTAATAAAACTAAATATCACCTGCTTCTGTGAGCCGACTGTAAAGCCCTCAGAGGAAAATCTGTCATTTGCAATTTTGGGTTTTACAAAATAAACGGAAATGAAAAGCACAGTACTTATAATTCTAAATAACATGCTTGTGATGGATAACAATTTGTTAAGTCTGACAATGTGACTAACTTATTTGTTCATCATAAATGTCCTAAAGATTTAATTGATATTTCATTGATTTTGTTCATTATAATTTCATCATCAATTAGTCTTTTTATTTGACCAGATTCATTTTAAAGCAGAAACACTGAATGTATAATACATTTAATACAGTTTACTTCAAATCAAATAAAGAACATCATGTGACGTGAACACATGGAAACAAATACAGCTGAAGAATGAAAACATTGATGAAGCAAAATGATGTAGCGAGGAGGAGGAGGAGGATGAGAGGGGGATGAAGAGGAGGAGCAGCAGGAGGTCCTCACCATCCGGCCTCCCGTGTGCCGCTGCTGCTGCTCGTGGAACATGGCCGAGTCCAGCGACAGACCCCTGCGGGACCAGTACTTGCTGGAGAACATCATCATGGCGGGCTGCATGCGGGGGACCGGCTGGGCTCCGGGACGCTTCACGTGGGCCGAGGCCATGGGGAACCAGTGGGTGTACGAGTACCAGGGCTCCAGCCTGCCGTCTGGGTGCTGCTCCTCACACTGCGGCTGGCCGCGCAGCTCCTCCTGCTAAATGCCCAGTGCGAGCTCCTCCCCCTGCCGCCCAGGCTCCTCCCCCTGAGAGCCTCCACAGAGCGTGATGCAGGGAGGCGGGGAGCTACGTCCATTCAAACAGTGTGGAAGGCTAAATGTTTACTAGATGACATCATCTGCCATTCGTCTCCGATGGGCGGAGCTACCACACAGTTCACCCATTCATACGGATCATTATTTCAACTGAGAAAAAGCTGTGGTTTTAGATTCAATTCATTTTGTTTCCTCTTGTGAGTTTGATCGTCTGCAGGAGTCTCATGGTTGGTTGTTTGTTCTGCAGCTACGTTGGATGGTGGCCATCCCGTCCATCAGGGGACAGCTTGTCCCCAAGTAGCCTCCCTGAGAGCAGGAGGAGCAAAGTGACAGCTGGTCCACACAAACACTACAATCACCTCAGAGATGCTGATAAGTTTCCTCCAGCAGAAGCTGCTCTTTCATTTCCTGCCTCACAGGAAATGAAAGAGCAGCTTTGTTCTCCCTCTGATGATGAAGCTTTATGAGCAGATGGCTGGAGATACCCGTCTCCTCCTCTCCACGCCAAACGCCTCCCATCAGCGGGCGGGAAAGAGGACGCCGACGACTCGACACATGAAAGCAGCTCCAATGACATTTGGAGTCGAGCTTCACTTCAGTCAGTTTGGCATTTCTACAAAAGTAAAGTCATCGTTCAAAAGCTCAGCTTCTGAATAAATATCTCATTTTATTGCTCGCACGCACAAACACGCACGCACACACGCACGCACACACGCACGCACGCACGCACAAACACGCACACACGCACGCACGCACAAACACGCACGCACAAACACGCACGCACAAACACGCACACACACGTTTGGGGAAATGATGTAAATATTTTCGGCGCTTCTGGGCTGATGGAGTCAGGCGGGGGGAGAACATGTATGTTTGTGTAAGGCAGCCCCCCCCCCCCCCCGCCCCCCCCGATCGAGACCAACCTGAGACGAGATGATTAAAAACCGTATCTACGCCTCGTGTTTTAGAAAAGAAAACTTTATTAATAAGCGATGGATTTGAGATGTTTGATGGTACATCAGAGGTGTGATGGTGCAGTGACTGAACTACACACACATGCTCATTACATACGATGTACACGCGTGTCTCCAGCTGAAGAAGCGTATAAAAACATGGCCACAGGAGTCACGTGATTAATACAGACTCACCCCGGCGCTCCATTGGTCGCCGCTCTTAAAGGGCCAGCGCAGAGGAGACAAGAGGTCAACGACAACAGAACTCATGTGACCCTCAAGTCCAGCTCGCACTCCTCCGTCAGCCCGGGGACAGGAAGTGAGACGAGTGGACGGTGACAGGAGCACCGCCACCCACTCGCCGTTACCATGGCGACAGACGGAACGTCTGAATGCATCCTCAGGACACGTGGAGAGATCGATGCACAAAACGGTAGAAGAAATTACAAAAATATGATTTGGAATAATCTCAAATCCTTTGAAAGTCTCATCCTGTGGGTCTGCGTCGCCGTGGCAACGGGTCAGGTCTCCGTTGACTACAACATGAAGGCCACTCTGCAGCCATTGTGGGAGCTGCTTCCTCTCGACAGTCCGTTGGAGCAGGCCTCGGGGCGCGGCGTCGGCCTGAGCGCCGGAGCAGCTCCACCGTCACACACATCGCCGGCAGGATCCAGATCCAGACCCGGTCCCGGACCAGGTCCCGGTCCCGGACCCTGAGCAGCTGCGAGACCCAGGATGGCGCTGATGGAGCGAGGCAAGTCCTGAAGAGAGCAGGAGAGGCTTCATGAGACAGAAGCAGACCAGAAGCAGAGCAACATCCAGCCAGTGATCACAGACCTTACAGCTCCGGATCTGCTCACAGAGGCCCTCTGCTTTCTGAAGGACCTCTTCAATGTCCAGCTTCATGGACAGCTCATTGATGTGCTGAGGGACAGACAGACGTCAGTGGACTGGAGCTCTATGATTAAGATACAACGGGTCCCTCAGCTCACCTTGAGGATCTCATTGAAGCCGTAGTTCTCCTCCATGATCTTCTGCTTCTCCGAGTCCAGGATGGCGCAGCAGACCAGCAGGTGGAAGTTGTCACAGGGCAGACCGGTCCACATCACCTGAGGAGGACAAACGGGAAGAGAGGTGGAGCAAGATCTTTCCCCGGGCATCCGTCCATCCAGAGCCACCACAGAAGAAGAAACTCACCTCCCAGAGCCTCAGCACGTCGTGGAAGCTGAGTTCCCTCTTGAACCTGATCAACAACCAGCGGAAACAGAAATACAGGAAACCAGAATCCTGAGACTCTGTGGAGCAAAGAGATCTTCACTAAGGACTGAGGAAGAGACAGGTGGACTAATCTCAGCTGGGACGTTATTTGTTCAAGAGTCGTCTCTCTACTGTACCAAGGTAGTTCCAGAAGGACAAGTCCAGCAGGCGGAGCAGCGTGCCCAGCTGAATCAGCTGAGTCTTCATGCCCTGCATCTGCTCCTCGAAGTTCCGGTGCTGGAAGACAACAAGCCCACATCGAACACTGCGCACATGAAGACACGAATACATACATGTGTATACTGGATATTGCGTGAATCGCGACAGTAGCAGGTCAAAGATGTCTTCTAAATCTCCATTTAAAGAGTCATGTCATCAAATCAAATACAAAGGCCACTGAATTCAAGTTGTATCTAGATTGGTCCACCATCAATGATCAGTACTGGTTCTCACTCTGTGGATCAATAACCTGTACTCAGTACTAGGCGTCTCACCATTTGGTCCATGAAGGAGACAAAGCACCAGAAGGCGTCCACCTCGCTCTCCATCACGTAGAGGATGGGAGACAGCAGGTCGCTCATCCCCTGGACGTAACCTGAGGGACACAAGGAGGACGCATGGGACAAAACGAACAGAGTTCATCACACACATCACACATGAGGTCCCCTTTTCTCCTCGTCTCACACGCACACACACACACACACGCACACGCACACGCGCACACGCACACACACACACACACACACACACACACACACACACACACAGAGCAAAAAGCAGGTGTGTTAACAAGACGTCATTGACTCACCGAGGTCAAAGTCCAGCATGCAGTAGGTCATCAGGATGTCGTGCA
The DNA here is from genome assembly GCA_021346845.1 of Apeltes quadracus. NCBI lineage: Eukaryota > Metazoa > Chordata > Actinopteri > Perciformes > Gasterosteidae > Apeltes > Apeltes quadracus. Next base: position 19,740,567 of record CM037935.1, read on the forward strand.
GGAGGACCAGACCCGGGTTATCGATGCCTTCGTAGAAGTGGTTGCTGCGGTCGGTTCTGTTCACGTCTTTTTCTGAGGACAGAGACAGACGGCGTCACCTCTCAGGGATCAATGAAGCGGATCAATGATGCAGGGAGACGTCACCTATCAGACTCCTGTAGTCTCTCAGTCTGGAGTTCCTCCTCTCCTGCTCCTCGCTCACTGACTTCCACTGCAGCTTCATCCTGAAGTACTCGTCCCTGGGAAGGACACCAACAGTCACAGGTGAAATCCTACTGCCTCGCGATTGGCTGATGAGTTTTCAGGTTAACGTTCCGTCTCTATGTCTCCATGTCTCTATGTCTCCATGTCTCTATTCATAATAAAGTAAAGTTGTACGTTTTGGCTCTCTGAGCGATTTTCCTCTCCTCCAGCGAGCTGTCCCAGGGGACATATCCCAACAGGAACTTCCACGCTTCTTTCCTCACAGCGTGACAGAGTCCCTGCAGAGACACCAGGACAGACACAAAGAGACAGGTATGAGAGACAAGGAGACAGATTAATTACAACAATAAAAAGAGGGTGTGGTTGCCTGATGAACAACAAACACGTCTCACTCCTTTGAAGATGGTTTGTTTGAGCCGTGAGACGTCCATCATCCTCCCCTCGGCATCCTGATGTTTGCTCCAGTCCTCTGAGGACACAGGCCCAGTACGAGTCACCTCAGGCCTCGTCCCCAGGTCAATCTGAAGGGTCAAAAGGGAGAGAGACAGACATGGTCAGAGGGGACACGTGTTACCACAACATCAATAACGACTAGGTCATGTGACCCGTCGGCGTGGAGGGCCTCACCCTGGTGATGACCTCAAAGCCGGGCTCCTCCTGCTGGTTGATCTCCAGGCCGGGGATGACCTCCCCCAGGAGGTCGGCTGCCTCCTCGGGGGGGCGCTGGTGCTGCTCCTCAGTCCCCCGGAAGGCATCGAAGATGTAGTTGGTGACTTTGGAGAAGCCCCCCAGAGTGGTGACGTAGGGGTCTTTCCTGAACTTCTGCTGGAAGACAGAAGGTCCAACAAGTACCTTCAGCTCGCCGGCTTCGGCACGACAACAACGACGCACAAGCAATAAAAACAACAACACCTAAATAAACTATGACAACGATAACAACAACGTACCAGCAATAAAAATAACTAAATAAATAACAACAACGCACCAGCAATACAAATAACAACAACAACTAAAAAGTGACAACGATAACAACAACAACGATGCACCAGCAATACGAATAACAACTAAATGAATTATGACAACGATAACAACAACGACGCACTAGCAATACAAACAACAACTAAATAAACTATGACAACAACGATGCACCAGCAATTCAAATAACAACAACAACAACAACTAAATGAACTATGACAACTAGGGGTGTAACGATTCGTTTTTAACAACGATTCGATCACGATTCGTGGTCGTCGATACGATTCAAGGACGATATTGGTTCATTTAGAACGATACGATGCGAAACGATTCAGTGACTTGAAATCGATTCAGTAACTTTTTAGCCCAAAATTCAACCAGTGTGACTGAAATAAATTTCCTTGATTCCTGTTGTTTCTTGTAATGGAATCAGGTATCAATTAATTATGAATATAAATAAACAAGTAAACAAAACACCCCTGCAATAATGGTTTCCCCCTACCATCCTCTGACAAACCCCCCCCTCTATTTCAACCCGTGTGGAACATTCCGTCGGATTTGCCGTGAAACCCGGAAGTAGAATCGGGGCTCGGGACGGCGGGACCTGAATACTGCGTGAGCGCGTCACGGCTCAGTCCGCGACAGCCTTTATCATTAAAAGTGCTAAGAAGAAAGTCTGACGTGCTTAAATCCAACGGGTTATTTCCTGGTATCGATACAATCGATTTATTACATTTTAAAATCGATGTTAGATCGATATACAGGTAAAAGCCAGTAAATTAGAATATTTTGAAAAGCTTGATTTATTTCAGTAATTGCATTCAAAAGGTGTAACTTGTACATTATATTTATTCATTGCACACAGACTGATGCATTCAAATGTTTATTTCATTTAATTTTGATGATTTGAAGTGGCAACAAATGAAAATCCAAAATTCTGTGTGTCACAAAATTAGAATATTACTTAAGTCTAATACAAAAAAGGGATTTTTTAGAAATGTTGGCCAACTGAAAAGTATGAAAATGAAAAATATGAGCATGTACAATACTCAATTCTTGGTTGGAGCTCCTTTTGCCTCAATTAGTGCATTAATGCGGCGTGGCATGGAGTCGATGAGTTTCTGGCACTGCTCAGGTGTTATGAGAGCCCAGGTTGCTCTGATAGTGGCCTTCAACTCTTCTGCGTTGTTGGGTCTGGCATTCTGCATCTTCCTCTTCACAATACCCCACAGATGTTCTATGGGGCTAAGGTCAGGGGAGTTGGCTGGCCAATTTAGAACAGAAATACCATGGTCCGTAAACCAGGCACGGGGAGATTTTGCGCTGTGTGCATATTTTTCATTTTCATACTTTTCAGTTGGCCAACATTTCTAAAAAATCCCTTTTTTGTATTAGCCTTAAGTAATATTCTAATTTTGTGACACACAGAATTTTGGATTTTCATTTGTTGCCACTTCAAATCATCAAAATTAAATGAAATAAACATTTGAATGCATCAGTCTGTGTGCAATGAATAAATATAATGTACAAGTTACACCTTTTGAATGCAATTACTGAAATAAATCAAGTTTTTCAAAATATTCTAATTTACTGGCTTTTACCCGTATATTGTCCATAAGGCCAACTCGCCGAGCACAGATCGATGTAGTTGGATCGGAGGAATATAAATCGATACATCGATGTGACAGATGGATCGTTACACCCCTAATGACAACGACAACAACAACGACGCACCAGCAATAAAAATAACAACAAGAAACAACAATAAAATAATGGGCGTTGTTAGTTTGTAACCTGAACCAGGCCGAAGTTGTTCTCATCCAGCAGGTTCTCAAAGGACTGAGAAAGAGCTTTGATTGGAGAACCGACCAGCAAACAGGATTCATCTTCTGGAGCTCTAGACACACACACACACACACACACACACACACACACACACACACACACACACACACACACACACACACACACACACACACACACACACACACACACACACACACACACACACACACACACACACACACACACAATTAGTCGGTTCAATGATCAATTTAATGAATATTTAGACACAATTGTAATCATGAATGAACGTTATCAGATTTCATATAAAGAACAACTGCAGACCCATAAATATCAGTTAAATAAATAAATGTTCTCTAAATCTCTGACTTCCTCAAATCCCTGACTATCACTTGTGTAGCTCTGTAGTGAGTGGACCTGATCATTGGTCTCAGCAGCCAATCAGGAGACAGCAGGACGTCACACTGGTGCTGCTTGTGTTACTGGAGCGATTTCATTATGGACCTCTGAGATAAGAGGTTTAATAAGAGGAGACAATCCTGATATCAGACTCACGGAGGACAACGTGTCCCGATACGTCGGATAATCTCGACCTATAACCTCTGTAGTGGTACAGCGATGACGACGCGTCACTCTGCTCCTCACAATGACGGGTGGACTCACTCGCTGAGCGGAGCAAACCTCCTCAGGCTCTCCAGGAATTCTTTGCTGCCGCCATGGTGGAAATGCAGAGCAGGCGGGGACGAGCAGGACTCCTTCAGCTTCAGCAGCAGAAAGGTCCAAGCCTTCTTCCTTCAGTGTGACGGACCTGAGGTCACCGAGAGCGAAGCTGAACGCACCCCGACTCCTCTCGTGGCTGTGGTTCAGAGCACCTGCCAAACCAGGGAGAGGGATCAGATACCCACACACAGCCAGATCTCTAGCGAGATGTTCTATCTGGCTGGGCCCCTCCGGGCCGTCCCCAGAGCGTCCCCAGAGCGTCCCCAGAGCGTCCCCAGAGTCCCTCCTTTGTTGTCACCCCAGTCAAAGGCCCAGAGCGCTGTGGTGCAGCTTTTTCCATCGAGGATGTCTCTGTACGTTACTGCAGAGATGGCTGTCCTTCTGCAAGGTTCTTCTCTCTCCTGTCAGTCAGAGTGACCCTCGGGTGAGTGAGGCCTTCCTCCTCCTCTCCTCCTCCTCCTCCTGCTGCTGCTGCTGCTTCCAAACGTCTCCCTTTTCCAGATGATGGAGGCCGCTGTGCTCGTTGGGACCTTCAATGCTGCAGACATGTTTCGGTCTACAGACATTGCTAGAACTTGATGGCTTGGTTTGTAGAAGGTGTGGGCCTTCCCACATCATGTCCAACCAACTGAATACAGCACCATGTAGAAACATCTCACGGATGATCAGTGAAAACAGGAGGCACCTCAGCTCCATTTTTGTGAATTTTCAATCTGTACCTTTGTCAATATGGGGTGCGGTGTTTGAATAAAAAAGTGAATTTAATTCATTTAAAATAACAAAATGTGGGAAAGGTGAAGGGCTGTGAATAGGCAATGTATTCTTATAAAAATCAGTTATGTAATTAATATGACCTGACATTCTCCTTCTCAACACGTTTGCATCACAGTGTCAAGTAAAGCGACTGTTTGTAGCAGAAACGGTCTCCATAGAAACGACACAGCAGCTGAGAGGTGAAGCAGGACAACTGGACGAGAGGAGGTGGGACTTAATGTCCGCTGGAGGACAGAAGTCTCACCTTCTCCGTTAGTGCAGCTCCTCTTCTTGAAGGACACAGCGTTCACCATGTCCCACTCCGTCTCGTAGCTCTGCTGGCTCTCTGAAAGCTTCTCACCGGGACACTGGTGCCACTCCACCACCGAGCTGGAGTCCTGAGGACACACACATGTGATCAGAGTCAAAGGACTTCTAGTTTCTAACCAGGGAACAGTGCTGATATAAATCTACATACCGATGTATTAGATATTCAAATATTCAGCTCCTTCAGGCGAGGGGGGGCTATAACCCTTCAGATTTCTACCTCTTATGCTAGAATTAACAGGAATCAATATTCACAACATTTTTAACATGGTTATCTTTTTTTCAAATCCTCTTAAACCGTCCTTGACTTTCAAATCCTTCTTCAATCTCCCAGATACAGCCACCATATGATCTTTAAAACGTTGATAAAAGCCTATAAATTATTCATAGAAAGAGCTTCTGGATATCCTTTAAAGGCCCACTATGAAACATGTTTCAGTTAATGAATGTGTTCCATACCGTGTTGGATGATTAAATGAGTCATTTCAGGCCGAACAAAGGTCTTCTCGCCCCCTGGGGGTCTGTAGGGGAAATACCGTACTTGCAATTGCAAGATGGTCGGGTCGCCCCCACAGAGTCTGAAGTCTCGTCATCGTGAGAGACGGGAGGCTGCGGGCTGCAGCCGTACACTGTGGGCTCGTAGCGCAGTGCGATATTTGTGCAGTTATCATGGCGGAACCAGCGACAGAACGGTGAAAGCCCACGTGGAGCAGGCAGAAAGAGGAAAGGGGCTCTGCACAGAGAGAGGGACTCGTACACGGTGAACATCGGTGATTCGTTGCGAGCGTCTTTGCGACAGTGCACTTTTATTTTTGGCCTCTGGGGGGAGCCTCGTTGGAAAATCAACCCCAGTTGCACAGTGTCCCTTTCACTTTATTCACCTTATGCAGTACCACCCATTTTTAAACGTTCTTTTCTTCCTCATTGTCTGTAGACTTCCGGTCTGCTAGCTACTGCTAATAGTGAGGCAGCATTCCAAAGGCTAAAAACAAGCAACAGGAGAAACTGTCAGTCTGCCCACATCAATGCGCTGTGCAATTTCTTAATTTTGTGTGTCGTCGGGACCAACAGGGAGGAAATGTAACTAGGAACTTGCATCACTAAATCTCGTAGCAATCACTAATATACTGCTAACAGACATGTTTGCGAACATGCTGATATGGTTTCAGCTCGGTTTAACCAGGAAGTTGAGACATATGTCTTAACAAGCCCTCACCAAACAAAAAGGTTAGACAGCATAACTGGACATAGTTTTGAAAAAAGGTACTGATGTGATAATGTTGATCGTGCACATTAGACGCTAGCTGGCGATAATGACAGCGGTTTCTCGGGGTGTGGGTGTTGGTCTGAAGGTCGGCCGTCCACAAAATGAAAAGAACAGACGTAGGGCTTTTTCGGAGGTTTCTTTAAGTTTAGCGCTTCAGCCCCACACGCCGGTCCTCGTCGCTGGATGGCGGGGGGTAAAGATTAAAAGCTGCCCCACAACACTCTGCTCTGGTTTGCCCGTGGACCACACAGTGCTGTTGTAGGGATGCCCGTCTCTTAACCCAATTGTTGGGACAGCCCCGCACCGAACACGTAATGCTGGACATCTTTAAAAAGTAGCTGATGCCAACGGACAGAACTGGAGTTTCTCAACCGGAAGTTCGAAGACAATCCAGAACTATATGGCGCCCCCTGTTGGCGCGCGGAATAAGGTGAATTCAATAACCCTGATCATGTTTCATGAGATTTGCATGTGTGTGTTTTGGGACACTGAAGCAGCGTCACAATCTGGTTCCAAAAAGATTTCTAGTTTGTCCTCATTGTTACAAATTTCACTCTTTTTCCTTCCATTTTGGGTCCAATAGGAAGTGTTGTGCTGGTCGTCCCGCAGAGCGACACACCGTCGGTCTCAAGCTGCACAGAGACCACGCTAATCTGCTGATTAAGATACACGTTTTGGAAACTGCTGAGGAGGCGTATTTATGACCGCACAGACTACAAGTAGTTACAGGGGGAATGCAGTTATTTGTACGAATAGCAGGTCTGTAGTTATGTGCAGTAATAATGGGACTGTAGTTATAGTTGTTATAGTTTAACCAACCTTTCCAGCACACAGCATGTTTGACATGTCGACGGTTTCCTCCACAGGTTTGAACTCAACAAAGACTTCAGCATCCTGATGTGTGGAGAAACCAAACAGAGGCTCATCAGTGTCAGGACTCATGAGTAAAATGTAGAGCTGAAACCATCATGAGCATCACCTTGTCAGTATTGGATTCCTTCAAAAGCTCTTGGAACGTGACTTTTTAACTATAAATGCTCCAGACTCAATGATTTGAAGACGTGTACTTTAGAACCCCCCCCGGGTGAGGGGACTAACCTGGACCCTGTTCATTCCTACTCAGCTCTGATGTCATAAGCACGGAGATGGCAAAGAGGCGCTGGCACGTCTCTACCATGTGGACATGAGGACAGATGTTAATGTCCACATGAATATGTCCTCATGGTCACATCATAGCTTAATAAAGCCTTCATGGACGTCACTTTGGTCTTGAAATAGTCTTTAGTTGCAGCTGATGTGTGACGTCTAGTGAGCAGTCTCACCTTGTCAACAATGCGGAGGGAGCCGGAGACGAGTGAATCCTCGGTGGTGTTTTCCTCGCTGCTCGGGTGGATGAAGACTCCTTCATGTTCAAATATGACCTGTGTGACAGATGCAGTTACTGTGTACTTGCTTTCTGGAATGGTGTTATTTCATTTGATATGCACCATGTTGAATAGATTTATATTCTTGGTTTGATTCATGTATTGCTATTACATATTATCTCATGACATGTTTCCTGTGAAGACATGGTGGTGATCTCATCGCTGGGTTTGAGTTCAGCTCGGGTAGTGATGTGACGTTAGTGACCCTGCTAACGTTTGCTGCTGACACACTACAGCTAAAGGAAGGCTGTGGTTTCGTTTTTCTTCGGTTGGGACTTCTCAGCGGCCCAGTGTGCCTGCTTCGTTAGCAACATGCTAATGTTAGCGCAGCTCGGAGTGTTGTGGGAGCCCGTAGGGGGCCGTAGGGGCCCGCAGGGGCCCGCAGGAGCCCTACAGGTCGCCTAACTATCAAACAACTAGACAGCCTGGTCGAAGGCACAGAGCATGTGACGTCAGGTTACAGCTGTGCTGTCGTGGCCTCTCAGCGGGCTGATGATGTAGCACAATAGATAGCGCTAGCCTGAGCTAGCTGCTCAGCTGGTTAGTTGTATGAAGTATTAAAAACATATATATACTCTCTTCGAGTACGTATAACATGTAATTTTACGTTTGGAACCTTTACACGAGTGTTTCTACCTTCAGAAGAGTGTCCGCCGCCATGTCGCCTGATCTTTCTCTCTCCTGATGACGTCAGCCACTCACGTGCCTGTCAACTTCCAAAACAAAACGGATAAATCAGCTTCCGGTGGCGAGAAGGATCACGCATTCGCACTAAGTCATCACAGTTACCGTTGATAATACCACATTATAGTATACATTATTTTTGTACTCTTTTGTACTATGTTATTTAAGTTAAAAGTGTTTTGTGTTGTTTTCAAATACGGTTGCATTAAGCCGTTTTGTAATTTGTCTCATAAAGCTTCATCTTGACTTCACCTGTAATGATAATGCAATAATAATTAATAATAATACATTACACAATAATGTAAGAATATTGGTGAATTATAGATTAGGCTTTTATAATATTTTATTTTTTAACCTAAAAAAAACATACCATCTGTAGTGATATTGTAAGTTGCTTGGGATAAAAGTGTCAGCTAAATGACATGTAATGTAATATATATAGAAAAGAAGCCCACTATATCACTATATAACTATATACATGATATAAAGTATATATCATGTATATAGTAACAGGAAGACAAACAGTAAATAACATATTGTCCCCCCCGGCGATAAAAATAATTTAGCAGAGGGGGGGAAATCCTCTATATATATATATATACAGGGCGGGACAGGGATTTCCCCCCCTCGATAGCGATGAATGCAACTTAACTGCTCGCCTCGCCAGTACAAGTGTTGCCATGTTGTGATGGAGACTAATCCACAGACCCGAAAAAGAACCTGTCTACCCTTTGCGTTCTTCTTCCTAGTTATGCGAGATAAAAGTCACATGTTCTTGTCTATGAAAAAAAAGAAAAAAACATCAGTAACCTCAGATGTTTTTTCTTATATAATGTATATGATATAGTGTTTATAAAATAACGAATCACAACCACCTGCTGCTCGTTTCCGCTCTGGTCACGTGGACAGCGGCCTTACGCCCCCACGTGGTGAGAACTGGTGGGACACATGACACCGCGTGACGCACCGGGAAGCTGCTGCGTATTTGGGCAGCTTCTCCAAATTCTCTAGTTTCTCCTCAGCTTGTTCTCGTTCTGTATCGCGAGAATTGGATTGGCACAGACGAGAAGCTAGCTGCTAGCTCATTGTGCTAATCGTTAGAGTGGACAGACGCGTTCCCGACCGTCTGCCCCGTTGAAACATGAACTGGTCCCGGTGATCGGCTCGGTGATTGTACAGCCGCTCGCAGCGGCTACGTTTGGGAGAAATGGACGCGAACATAGTGAGCCGTTCTCCCCGAGAGGAGCTGGAGGACGGAGAGATCTGCGACGATGACGTCGAGGAGAGTGTGCCTCTCCGGCGGGGAGAGGGTAACGTTAGGAGACATGTCCGCGGCGCTGCTCCACGGGCACGGAGACCTCATCTACACCCGCACAACGTGCTGCCGCACATGGGCCACCAGTCCCCGGACTTCCGCCTCCTGATGCCTTACAACCGGGGCCCTCACGGCCCGTTCCCCCCCGGCCAGCGGCATCAGTGCGGGCCTAGTGGGCCCGATCGGCCTACGGCTACCTCCACCCCGACGCCCCCGCTTCTACTACCGAGCCTCGGCCTTCACGGTGACCCGAGCCCGAGGACCAGCTTCTGGGAGCGGAGCCACGGAGCCTCTGGGCCGGTTCAGGCACCGGGCCATGCCAAACGGTGGACGCGGGGGCTGGAACCGTGGCAACCGGGGAGGAGGTAGAGGTCCCCCCGGTCGTTACGGGCCCGCAGAGAGCCACGGTAACCAGAAGGACTCTCCCTCGAGAAAGCGTATCCTTGCACCCGCTGTGTAATAGATTTACTGCGACGGACTGATTGAATGATCAAAATCACCCACGTGTCTGTGATACAGCGATATATCGATTAGAATGAGCATTTATAACTACGTAGTACGAATAATAGATTCACGTCAGTGTGGAACTGCCCAACAGTCATTAACGATCAACGGTAATCTGATAAAGATAATCGATTGATTGTGATGGATAATGATTCACGTACTACAGGCTAATGTGCGGTATATATATAATATATATATTATAAAATGTAGTGAAATGAGCAGAGTGAGTAGGTGCCACATATGCATGTGTGTATTTGTAGGTGATGGGAGGAAGACCTTTCTTTGACCTTTGACCTCAGAGAAGCAAATCTTAAGGAACCAGAACAGGAAAGCGTCTCACTGTGGTCCTAAAGCAGAGAGCAGTGTTGACGAGTCCTTCGAGGACCTGCTGTCAAAGTACAAGCAGATCCAGCTGGAGCTGGAATGCATCCGCAAGGAGGAGACCAGGGCCCTGGAGCCCCCCCCCACAGCCAGCATCACACAGAGCCATCCTGGAGCTGAGCCGGAACCTGGTGCCGTTCCTGGGCCTGGTCCTCCTGGTCCCACCGTGGAGGGCTCGTCGCAGCAGGAGATGGTGGAGGAGAAGAAGGTGTTCCAGGCCTTCAACATCAAACCTCTCCGTCAGAAGCTCCCTTCTCCTGCTGCTCTGGAGGAGCTAAAGAGGAAGCGTGAGGAGCAGGAGAAAGGAGGCGCCGCTGACCAGGAAGGTGAGTAAACAGGAAGTTCCTACAAAATAAAAGCTTTTACTGGATCCTCAGGGAGAATAATCACGTTGAACATGTTTTTTCTTCGGCAATGACGCAGTTTCTTAACTCTTGAATTCTGAACCGTTTTATGTATTTAACATAAAATGTCCATATATAACTAAACAATGTGATGTTAATACCACTTTCTTAAAGTTTCACTTCCTGTGCGTCTCACCAGGTGACGTAGAAGAAGTAACTAAACCAGATGGAGCAGAACCAGAACCAATAACCGAGGAGCCGGAAGACGCCAAGAAGACGACGAGTGTGTTGTGCAGCGAGGAAACGAACAAGGAAGAGAAGGAGAAACATCTCCTGCTGTGTTTGAGACGCCGAGAATCGTCGGCCTCCAGTGAGGACTCCGTCGTCTCTCCTGACAAGGTGAGGGGGGGGTTGTGGGGGCGCGCGCGCATACGCAGACCTCCATACGCAGACCTCCATACGCAGACCTCCATACGCAGACCTCCATACGCAGACCTCCATACGCAGACCTCCATACGCAGACCTCCATACGCAGACCTCCATACGTGAAGCGTTTCCCATATTCTGCTCCTGTTCCCGAGCAGCCCGTTGGAAAGCTGGAGGAGGAGGAGCTGTCGGAGCTGCAGCTGCGCCTCCTCGCCCTGCAGTCGGCTAGTAAGAAGTGGCAGCAGAAGGAGCAGCAGGTGATGAAGAAGAGCAAAGAGCGGATCACCAAAGCCGCCCAGGAGAAGAGCTGCGGAGCTGCTGCCCCCCCCAGCAGGCCCAGGGTCACCACCAGGTCGGCCTCTGCTGCCGCCGCCGCTGCAGAGAGGAACCGGACCAGGTCCAAACCCCCGGACCAGGACCGAACCAAGACCGGGACCAGACCTGCCGACAGAGACGGAGAGAGGCCCAAAGTGGGTCCTAAACCTGGTCCCAAGGCCCAGGTGGAGAGAGGCCGAGGTCCAGGGAAGAAGATGAGCAGTCCAGGTACCTGCTTCCCCTAACACGTAACGTGGTGGTGCTGATGGTGGTGCTGATGGTGGTGCTGATGGTGGTGCTGATGGCGCTGTGGATCCTCAGGCTCCGTGGCCAAGCAGGCCTTCAGGAAGCAGCAGCTGAGGACGTGGAAGCTGCAGCAGCAGAGAGACCAGGAAGAAGAAGAGAGACGCAAACGAGAGGACGAGATACGAAGAATCCGAGATCTGTCCAATCAGGACGAGCAGTACAACCGCTTCATGAAGCTGGTGGGGGGGAAGACGAAGACACGCAGCAAAGTAAGACGCCGTCTCACTGGCTCCTTCATTGTTGATTACAGTGTTGGGAAAACACCACAGAAGAAGTGTGTTGTTCCTGTTTGTCAGTCCAGAGATGTCGACCACAGGAAGTCTGCAGGTAAACCAGGTCCAGACGCCTGCGGGAACCTCTACCAGTACGACAACTACGACGAGGTCGCCATGGATACGGACAGTGAGGCGGGTTCACCAGGTGAGACGCCTGGCAAGACTTCCTGACTTCCTGTTTACACTAGAATGTTGAAATAATGTGTTTTTTTGTTTGTTTCAGTGGCGTCACCAGAACACAACCAGCTGACTCCCGAAGGTCCCGGTTTCACTGCGCTGTCTCCTTACGTCAGCGACTGTCTTCACTTTGGACTGGTACTCTTCATCTCCCCTGGAACCGTCCCAAGTCTTCCACTCACAGCAATATTGAAGTCGTCTCCTCTCTGTCTCTCAGGCGTTTCTGTCTGCGGTTCCTCCCCCTCCTCCACCTCTGCCCCCCCCACCAGACGAGCTGGAGCCTCCTCCCAAACCTCCCTTTGCAGATGAGGAGGAGGAGGAGGAGATGCTCCTGAGGGAGACGTGTCTGATGTCCATGGCCAACAAGAGGGTGACGTCCACAGAGGTGATGCAGCTGAGACCCTTTCTGTCTCCGTGAGACGAAGCTCTCAGCGTCTAAACAGCCCTCTGGTGTCTCTGCAGGAGAACGGCTCCAGTGGTCCTCCTTCTCCTGCTGCTCCTCCGCTCCTCCAGCAGCCAATCAGAGAGACCCACAGCACCGTCACTCAGGCCAGAAGCAGCAAGTTCAACAGAGGACACCACGCTGCCAGAGCACCGCTTGTGGTGAGGAGGATGAGGAGGAGGATGAGGAGGATGATGAGGAGGATGAGGAGGATGATGAGGATGAGGAGGAAGATGAGGAGGATGATGAGGAGGAGGAGGAGGATGATGAGCACCACCTCTGTTTCTCCCCCCAGCTGCCCAGACATAAGTCGGTGGTGATTTCTCTGGTGGACTCAGACGACAGTGACTCAGACGTGGACGCCTGCAGCGCCAACCAGACCTTGGAGTCCATGATCAGAGAGGTCCGGAGGATAGTGGAGGTGAGCTCCCCCCCCGCCCACAAACACACTGTGATTATTACTGAAATGACGAAATGATTGGAGACAAAGCCATGACGAAGGTGCTGCCTGATGAAGATGAAGACTGTTGTTTGGTCCCTTTTCAGGCAGCGAAGCCGAAAGCAGCGTCGTCCTGTGAGAAGGAGAACAACCCGGCCAGGACGCCTGAGACGCTGCCTGAAGACAAGAGGGCCGAGTACCGCCTGCTCAAGGAGGAGATCGCCAGGTAACCGGCGCATCAGGACTCACGCAGGACGCCTCTGTGGACGGGTCCAACCCTCTGTGTCTTCCGTGTGCTTCTCCAGCAGGGAGAAGCAGAAGATGAGTCCTGGGCTGGAGGCGTCTGTGAAAGCGGCCGCCGAGCAGAGGGTCACCGAGGCAGAGCAGAGACTCAACAAGCACAGGTGAGGCCCTCAGACAGGCCCTGGTCCTCTTGGCCTTCTTCAGATCACAGGACAGACCTTCTCCCTGGTTGCAGAGAGCTGCTGCAGAGGGACGAGGCCATCCTGAGGCATCTGCTCCAGCAGGAGCTGAAGAAGAGAGACTCTCTGAAAGCCGCTGAGGCCAAAGTGGTGAAGCTCCGGGAGCAGCTGCTGGCCTCTGAGAAGATTGTTGTCGCCAACAAGACGCTGCAGAAGAAGCTGCAGGAGCAGGTGGGACCTCTGGAGCCTTACGAGTGGTCTAAACCCAAATTGTGAACCCACCTGAGTGGAACCCTGCTGCTTTCTGTCCCACCTGTGCAGGTGCATCGTGTCGAGCATCGGGTGTCCATAAAGAAGAGCGTGTCCGCCCGCCTGGAGCAGGAGCTGTCTCAAGCTTGGCTGACCGCAGGCAGAGGGTCCAAACGCATGGTGGACTCCAACCACAGTTTGGTGAGAACAAGGTTCCTCCGGGTTCCATTATTTGACTGAATGCGTTTCAGTGACCCGATCTGCTAACTCAATGTGCTGACCCCCCTGTGTCCCTCAGCCCAGTAAGGTGCAGCGAGTGGACGGAGGTCCTCGGGGATCCGAGCGTCACTTTGCGGAGCTCATCGCTCAGAAGCAGCGTCTGCAGCAGCTGGAGTCGGAGTACGCCCTGAAGATCCAGAAGCTGAAGGAAACCCAGGCGCTGTGCAGCAGAGGACCCCCATCAGAGCCCCCGCCACCGGCCTCCACCCCCCCCCAGCCTAGGATCCAGGCTCCGCCTCCTGCCCCTTTTTCCCCGCCGCAGCCCTCCCTGCACGACCTGACGCAGGACAAGCTCACCCTGGACAGCGAGGACGTCCCGGAGGCCGACGAGCAGGAAAGTGAAGCGGCCCCCGCCAAAGCAACGCGCCGGAACTCCCGCCGCCAGTCCAGCTGCTCCTTCACCAAACCCCACCTGGAGCAGCTGAGCTCCGCCTCCGCCGCCGACTCTGCCAAGGACTCCGGCCCCAAAGCGGCCAAGTCGTCCGGCGGCAGCAGAGCCCCTGCGGAGATGTTCACGGGTCTGGACCTGGAGGCCCTGAAGCTGGGGTACCAGCAGCAGGCCCGGCTGGGAGAGCTGCTGCAGAAGGAGCTGCAGACGGTGGGGGCTCACGTCCAGGGACCCCCGGCTGCACAGGTGGGCATCATCACGTCTACACACATGGACGCGCAGCAACCCGTAAGCGTCCTCACACCTGTGCTCTCTGTGCAGGTGGTCCCAGTGGAGGTAGACTCGTCCAGCAGCCAATCAGGGAGCTCCGATCTGAGGCCTGTTCCCTTTGGACCCTATCACAGTCCCCTGCTGGCCTTCAGGTCCTACAGGTACGTCCGTTCACTGGCTTCATCAACGTATGGGAACATGTCCTATGAAGCAACCCGTGATGCTCTGTGTCTCAGGTTCAGTCCGTACTACAGGACCAAGGAGAAGCTATCGCTCAGCTCCGTCACCTACAGCAACAGCATAGAAGCCAGGAGGAGTTTCTGTCGGTTCGACCTCACCGGGACCTGCAACGACGACGAGTGCCCATGGTGAAGAGTCTCCTCCACCCTTACATGGAGCCACGTCCACGTCCTGTCCTTCGACGTCTCATGCAGCTGCTCTCTATGTTCTGCAGGCAGCACATGAGGAACTGCACTCTGACTGGAAACCAGCTGTTCCAGGACATCCTGTCCTACAACCTGTCCCTGATCGGCTGCTCTGAGGTCAGCTCTGACGACCAGGTCCGTGATTCCACAGGTGAGCTCACGCATACTGGAAAGGGACCCGTAGTTTAAAAAACAGGATACGTCCGTAAAATCCCTGTCATGCTGCCTGCACACATTCCATTCAATTCATTCTATTTAACGTGGCCCAAAATGACAAATTCCAAATGAGCCTCAGAGGCCTTTGCCGTCTGAACACATGCGACCCTCACAGGGGCAAAGAACAAGTCCCCAAACCATGAAAAGCCTCGAGGCGCCGTCTGCGTCTTCACTTCACGGTTCTAAAGCAGAACACCAGGCGGAGTAACGTTCTTTGTCAAAGACGACCTTCAGAGTGACGCCCTTGTGTGTGGAAGTTTATCTTTTCTTGGATTAAGTTCAAAAAGCTGGTTGAAAGGGAGCAAACAGAGGTTTTACTGGTTACTGTTATTGGTAATGGGACCCGTCTCAGGTGTCCACATGTTGGTCCCGTTGTAGAGACGTACATGAAGAAGCTGTTGGGCACTAACAAGGACCGGATGGGCGTGGACCAGAAGGCCGTCCTGCTCGTCAGCAAAGTGAACGAGAGCAAGCGACACGGTGAGGGACCTTCCTCCTCCTCCTCATCATTGTCCTCTTCATCGTGGGAAGATGTCCTCTGACCTGTCTGTCCTCCTCCAGTTCCTCCTTTCACCACCTGCAAAGAGACAAGGACATGGAGGCCGAGGTCGGTGGCTCAGAGCGTCTTGGGCCCGGAGGACAACAGTGGAGACGAGTCTTCAGGAGCACATCCAACCACCGGGAGACACGGTGAGGACCTTCTACTCCGTCCCAGTTAAAATCACATGTTCCATTCTATGTGGACTTTAGTATGGAGCTTAACAGACGTGTTCTCCCTGGTGTCCACTAGGGGCATCGCTTCTGTGTTGATTTGGATCAGTGGAAACCCTCGATGAAAGTTGAGCCCTGATGGAATAATCATACTAAATGGAGTGGCTCATGTCGGGGTTTGATCGATGACTGGTGGGTCTGGATTGGGGGGGGGGCTTCTAGAGGGGGGGCAGCAGCTGAGAAGGCCCTGTTGGCCCAGGTCCGGGGCTCGGTCCTGATGGTCTTCAGGGTGTGGAGGTCTGAAGGGCAGGAAGGGGCCACGTTGTTTAGGCCTTTAGAGGTCATGTTTTGAAGTTAATTGTATTTTCTGTAGCTTTACAGTCTGTAGACATGCAACATCCTCTGTCCTGAAACCAGTCACATGGGCACAGGAACAACTCCCCAAACCATGAAAAGCCTTCCATGGGGAAAAGGGGAGGGAACCTCAGGTAGAACGTCAGAGGAGGATCCGTCTACCAGGATGGACGGACTGATGGACGTCATGTGTACAGAGTGAACAATGTAAAAGATCTACAAGACATTCAGTTCATATGACAGAGATGATTCAAACAATTGCGAGTAGTAAGCCGGCTGTACGGCAGGACCACTGCAGGGACAACCACCGTCAGATAGAACCACCGTCAGATAGAACCACCGTCAGATAGAACCACCGTCAGATAGAACCACCGTCAGGTAGAAGCACCGTCAGGTAGAACCACCGTCAGATAGAACCACCGTCAGGTAGAACCACCGTCAGGTAGAAGCACCGTCAGACAGAACCTCCATCAGGTAGAACCACCGTCAGATAGAACCACCGTCAGGTAGAAGCACCGTCAGACAGAACCTCCATCAGGTAGAAGCACCGTCAGGTAGAAGCACAGTCAGGTAGAACCACCGTCAGGTAGAACCACCGTCAGACAGAACCTCCATCAGATGGAAGCACAGTCAGACAGAACCTCCATCAGATGGAAGCACAGTCAGATAGAAGCACAGTCAGACAGAACCACCGTCAGATAGAAGCACCGTCAGGTAGAAGCACCGTCAGGTAGAAGCACAGTCAGACAGAACCACCGTCAGGTAGAACCACCGTCAGATAGAAGCACAGTCAGACAGAACCACCGTCAGATAGAAGCACCGTCAGGTAGAAGCACCGTCAGGTAGAAGCACAGTCAGACAGAACCACCGTCAGGTAGAACCACCGTCAGACAGAACCTCCATCAGATGGAAGCACAGTCAGACAGAACCTCCATCAGGTAGAACCTCGATCGGATAGAAGCCTGTGGGTTCCACGGTCCTAAGAAGTCCTCCGGCAGTCTGAGCCTGTAGCAGCGTAACTAAGAGCCGGTCCAGGCAAACCTGAGCCAGCCCTAAATATAAGCTTTATCTTAAAGGAGCTGACTGAATCTGCCCCCCGGACTGAAAGTGGAAGCTGGTTCCACAGACGAGGAGCTTGATAACTGAAGGCTCTGCCTCCCATCCTACTTTTAATAACTCTAGGAACAACAAGTAACCCAGCATCTATAGAACGCAGCTGCCTTGCAGGGCAGTACGGTGTTACAAGCTCTTTAAGATAAGAAGGTACCTCGAACATGTTCTCCATGTGTGAATATCCAGTGGCTCAATGATGAGCCGTCCTGTTGGTTTGAGTCCAGATTTCTGTCCGTTGTGAATTGATGAAGTAGTTAGCAGGTGTAGTTTGTGGTGATGGTGATGGGTGGAGCATCAGGCGGCTGGAGGGAGGAGTTTGAGGAGTTGAGTTTGCGGAGTTGCGAGGTGGAATATTGCAGAAGCATTGTAGTGTGACACCATGAATCTCTTGGTCCAGATGGCGTCTCTAGAAGCAGCCTCTCTGCTGTGGACACTTGTGTCACATCGGAGGACAAACGGTATTTCGTCAGTGAGACGGACGACATATCGAACCTGGAGACCAGCGTCCTGGAGAGTCCACGAGACACCCAGCTGTGGATCAAGTTGGCCTTTAAGTACCTCAACCAGGACGAGACGTGAGTCGTAGTGGGACCTCTGCTGCTGTGGGATGAGAACCTTGTGTTCCTCTAGCTGGCTGTTCACTTTAGATCTTAATCTCCACTTCCATAAGAAATTAACCTGATGTTCTTCTGTAGTTCTGCAGAAGAGTGTTTGGAAGCAGCCTTGAATACGTTGTCTCGAGCTCTGGAGAATAACTGTGAGAACCCAGAGGTGTGGAGCCACTACCTGTCCTTGTTCTCGAGACGCGGCAGCAGGGAGGAGGTCCAAGAGATGTGTGAGATGGCTGTAGAACACGCTCCAGACTACAAAGTGTGGTGGAACGTGAGAAAGATCCTTTTCTTTTACACAAAATCTTTCCAGGGTCTGCTGATCTAATGAATCTCTGTCCACGTGGTCCTCGCATGTTCTCCTCAGTTTCTGTGTCCATGTGTTCCCCTCAGTACCTGAAGCTGGAGGTCTCGTTTGAGGGGAAGGATTACGTCTGTGACCGCCTGCTTCAGTTCCTGTTGTCTGAAGCGTCTGAAGGTGTCACAGACCGACTGTCCTTCCAGCTGATGGAGGCGCTGCTCTACAGAGTCCAGCTCCACCTGTTCACGGGCCGAATGGAGAGCGCTCTGGCTCTCCTCCAGGTGGGTGGGAGTCTCGCTCTGTCTTCTGCTCTTCTTGATGGGGACGTGGACATCAAGGTGGTGTTTCTCTGCAGAGCGCCCTGAAGTCGGCTCACAGCAGGAGCCTCGCTGAGCACCTGACGGCTGGAGACCGGGCGCTGCTGTGGCTCTCTTACATCCACCTGACGGAGTTTGAGCGGCTGCCGGCCGGCCTGCTGGACCCGGTGGAGTCCGGTCCGTCCCGGCTGGTCAGCAGAGAGTCTTTCCTGCTGCCCTGGAGGACAGCGCAGGAGGTCCGCTCACCGCTGCACATGCTGGTGGCTTTATTCACAGGTACAGGGGGAAGCCTCCTCTTCCCATCTCTTCTCTTCTCTTTTGCTTCTACAAATGTTCTGCTTTCCCTCCAAGATGGCGTCCATCGGTGCTCTGACGAGTCTCTGCCACCGAGTCAGAGGACGCTGGCCTGCCTTCCTCTTCACAACAACCTCCTCTTCCTCTACAAGCTGCTGGACCGGTGAGGATGTAGTTCACAGTGTAAGAGGCTGCTTAAGATGAACGTCTCTGTAAGGGCTCCTCTGATTGGCCTACAGGCTGGATGAGGGCGTGGCCCTGTGCAGGTCTCTGCTGGAGCTTCTCCCTGGGTCCTGCTCTCTGAGGGAGACTCTGGCCGACCTCCACATGAGGAAGGGAAGTGCAGACGAGGCCGTCAGCATGTGGCTTCACGCTCTGGCTGAGTGTCCCAACAACGCCGAGGTCTTCTACCACTCGTGCAAGTTCCTCATGGCCCAGGTGAGCCCAGGTGGACAGGAGGACACGATGGAAGCAGGTCCAAGTGAACGGAGAAGATTGACCGAGGTGTTAAAATGTCCCACAGGAGAAGTCCAGCGCTATAGCTCCTCTGTTTCGAGGCTTCATCTTGTCGCTGTGTGAAGACCAGCAAAGTCAGAAGAAGCCGGTGGAAGTTCTGAGGTGAGTGTTTCAATCTGAAGTGGACATAAAATCCACGCAGGACTGTGAAGAGATGCGGCCTGATGTCTGTTCCCTGCAGACACGTCCTGGGTTTCCCCACTGAGGAGCTGCTCAGGGGTCCCATCATCAAGGAGCTCCAGGAGCAGCTCCGCCAGCAGATGCCCTACCTGCACCTCATCCACTGGTGCGTCTCCATCACTGTCGCCATGTGCCTGTGACCTTAGGACTTTTACTCTGAAGGGACTTTGTAGTGATTCTTACCCAGTGGACAGGAAGACCGATGAATGATTGAAGTGTCTCCTTGTTGTTGTTGTTCTAGTCGGTGGCAGTGGCTTCACGGCTCTGTGGAGGACACGGTGGACGCCTTTGAAAGAGGACTGGGGACGGCGATGCAGCTGGAGGAGCTCCACAAGCTGTGGATGGAGTGAGTCTCCCTGATCTTCCAACGTGCGTCTGTCTCTTAGTGATAGGGCCCGCAGGGTGAAAAGTATGCTTCAATTTATTAAAGTGGTGTTGGTCAATCCTGGTTTGCTGAGATGCTGAGCAGTTACGGGACTTAAGGAATGTCAGTTGCAAAGAGCAACAAAGAAGAAACCACAGGAGGTGAAGTGACACCTAAGTGACCCTTCCTTGTGACTGCCTGGTCAAACAGTGACCTAACAGATGTGACTCAGGATACGGGTCAATAAAAGTATCTGTGAAATCTCTTTGTTTAGATAGGATGCCCCCGGGACTCGAACAAGTGACCGGTTTCAAGGAATGACCCACAGTAAAAAGTGCTTTTGAAGTATGCTTTAACAGCTGGCCGGAGCAGGGGTGAAGCCCTGCCCTCGTATGTAAATCTGTTATCTTCTGTGAACTTTTTGAATAAAACTCGGAGGTCCGAGGAGCTTCGGTGGATGTCGGCACGGCAAACGCTGTGTGGCTAGAATCCCCTTTGCAAAGTAATACGACTTGTCTGTGGTTTTGTTCTCGCCTCTCTAATGATAACTGAAAATACCTGACACTTAGTGACACCGTCGTCTCTTTATTCAGTCTGTCCACATGCGTCTCCGTCTCTTAGCTACCTGGTGTTCAGCAGCAGTGAGTCCAAACTGTTCTCAGATCTGGTCCACCGGTGTCTCAGCACCGTCCCGTCTCGACTGGAGGTCCCCTTCAACCCAGCGGAGTTCTGGAGCTGCTACAGCTTCCACAACAAGGTGAGACCGCCTGTCTGCCTGTCTGCCTGCCTGCCTGTCTGCCTGCCTGCCTGCCTGCCTGCCTGTCTGCCTGCCTGTCTGCCTGTCTGCCTGCCTGTCTGTCTGTCTGCCTGTCTGCCTGTCTGTCTGCCTGTCTGCCTGTCTGTCTGCCTGTCTGCCTGTCTGTCTGCCTGCCTGTCTGCCTGTCTGTCTGCCTGCCTGCCTGTCTGCCTGCCTGCCTGTCTGCCTGCCTGCCTGTCTGTCTGTCTGTCTGTCTGTCTGCCTGTCTGCCTGCCTGCCTGCCTGTCTGTCTGTCTGCCTGCCTGCCTGCCTGCCTGTCTGTCTGTCTGTCTGTCTGTCTGCCTGCCTGCCTGCCTGCCTGTCTGTCTGTCTGTCTGCCTGTCTGTCTGCCTGTCTGTCTGCCTGTCTGTCTGTCTGCCTGTCTGTCTGTCTGTCTGCCTGTCTGTCTGTCTGCCTGCCTGTCTGTACCCTTCAGAGGTGTCAGCTGAAACTCTGTGTGTTGATTGGCTCTTCAGGTGTTGACGCTCTACCTGAGCTGTCTGCCTCAGTCCCAGCATGCACTTGTCCTGGAGAGACTAAGATACGCCATGCCCAACAACACGGAGCTGGGCCTGAGGTGCGCGCGCACACACACACACACACACACACACACACACAGAGAGGCGGTTGCCATGGGGACGGCGCCGGCTGAGCGGCTGTGTTGTGCTCAGGTTGCTGCATCAGGAGTGGAAGGACGGAAACATCGAGCACCTGAAGTTCCAGGTCCAGATGTTGAGCAGTCAGGCTCCAAAGTGTCTGGCCTACTGGGAGATGTGAGTCCCACACACACACACACGCTGCTACAGGCCGGGCCCTGACGGACCTGCCGGCGTTGCGGGTGGAGCCGGATAGTCTGCTGGTGTTTGAGGGGGCCCCAGTGGACCTGACGGTGTTGGTGGGCGGAGCCTAATGGGGTTTGTGCTGTGTCTCTCAGACTCATAGCCGTGGCGACGGAGCTCAAGGAGCCATCTGAGGTGAGTGAGTGACCTGATCCTAGATCAGCTGTTCCCCTCTGAGTGGACGGAGCCGCCGACCATCATGTGACTTGGTCTGACTCCTCCCCCCAGGCTCTGTATGAGTGGTGATTGACAGTATTCTGCTGTCTCCTCCTCCCTCCTTTATGTTACTTCCTCTCTCCTGTAGGTCCGACGCCTGTATCAGCAGGCGCTCCACCACCTCCCTCTGTGTGCGGCCCTGTGGAAACATGTAATTCACCCGTTCACTCACTCACACACACATGCTGAACACGCCCACTTCCTGTGCCTCAGCTGAATGAGGAGCCGGAGCTAGTGAAGGAGGTCCTGCCTGCATCGGCGTTGCTTAGCAACCATATCAACTACACATAGAGATTCAATTCAACAATATTTCAGGCTAAAAACATTTTCTGGTAGTTTTGAAAAAGCCCTGAACTTTGAGCCCAAAGTCGTATTTTAATCGTAAGTGCAGAGTTCTGAAATGAAGCTTGTGAATGTGTGCCGATGGGAGGACGTGGCTCATGTCCCCCCCCTGTCCCCCCTCCTGTCCCCCCCCTGCAGCGCCTGCTGTTCGAGGCGGCGGAAGGAGGCGGCTCGGAGCGGCTCAGGAGGCTCGTGCTGCGCAGCCAGCAGGCCGGCGTGAGTCTCAGCGAGCGGCTCGCCCCCCCCCAGCAGCCCCCCACCAGTGACACTCACACTCAGACTCAGTAGAACTAGACAGTGAATAATCAGTGAGGGCAGACAGACCAGTCGAGGTAAGACGGACGCCCCCCCTCCCCTACCTCCCCCCACCCGGAGCCGCTTTATGACATCATGTACGTAAGTATGGAGCTGCTGAGTGACTGTTGTTGCCTCCCGTTTCTCTCCCCTTTCATTTGGATCCGTTTCCTGTTTTATTTGACCTGCGTGTGTGTGGGGGGGGGAGGGGGGGGGGCAGAAGGGTGTTTGCCTCCTGTAGCAACGCTGCAACATCAGCACGTTGTCTTTTCTTTGTCTCCCGGAGAAACCGGAGAAACCACATGTTTTGTAAGGCCGAGTGAATGTTTTGTACTGGTCTCGGTCTGAGAGACTCTGGACCGGCAGGACTCTGCAGGACTCTGCAGGACTCGATGTGCTGCGTCCTCTTGTCCCGTGTGATGGTCACGAGTATTAGAGGAGAAGAGACGTCCTTCCACTGTTGTTTTTTTACATGTTGGATTGAAATGTTATTAAATTATTTTCTAAAGATGACAAATGTCTCCTGAGCTCTTATTGTCTCATGATGCTTTCTGGACTCGAGGAGTTTAGTGTTTAACACAATAAGCAGCAGGTGTTATGAGGCTGTGATGTTTTCTACATTAAAGTGAGAAGTTATGAAGCTGAAACGTTAAGTGGTGGGAATATAAACTCAACCTTTAGTTTAGTCTCATTAGAAACTAACTGGAAGCAGCATGAAGGAGAACATTCAGCTTCTGGAACATCTAAAGTTAATAAATGGGTTTGGATTGATTCATTTCCTCTTCCTTCATATTCAAATATAAATTTAAAGCCTTTGACTTTAAAATGAGCTTTTTAGGTGTCACTGGTTTCTGTTTGTGCATTGAGAAAGAAGCTTCCTCACGGAGGGAGGGGGACGGGGGGACGGGGGGACGGGGAGGGGCGTCACCAACTCGTCATGTTCCACACACCAGCCGTCCTCCATCAGAAGGTGGTGCCCTGTGGTGGTTATGGGATGCAGCATTGAACCTCGCCCCCCCCTTATCAGCAGCAACTGAACAGCACAGTAAATCATTTCATGGTAAATACGGTATCATTTATATCGTGTAACTTCACAGGACTTTGTAGAAGTGCACTCAGGATGCTCCTCCTTTTCCTCTTCTTCCTGTCTGGGGCAGGATGTCAGAGAGGGGTGGAAAGTGAGACGCACAGGAACGTCTGAAGTGTTGAAGCACAGATGAGTAGTGGACATGACGGGGGCTGGGGGCCCCCCCATTATGAGGGACGTCATGTTTGGGGCTTTTCTTGCATCCGCTTCTCGGCCAGATTTACTTTAGTTTATGCCAGAAAAGTTGCTTAAGAAGGGAAGTGGCGTGTGGAACATCTTGTGTCTGCTGGCTGTTGTCATTAGCATTAGCATTAGCATTCTGCCTCCAGAACTCGCGTTCAGTCAACTTTGGATGCGTCACAAAATCAAAAGGGTCACCAGTGTGGAAGTCAGTCTGACAACACCACTCGCACTTCCTGGTGGCAGTCTTGCCCATAGGGCATGTGGGTAATGTAGTTCACCCCACCTGGACCAAACTCTGGGCCCATGGTCCCGTGGGTCAGACCCCTGTTGAATGTGGTGAAAGATGTAAATAATAGAAAACACGAGCTCTTAACCAATTAGCATCTGTTCTGATGTTTTTAATAAAGTCATGTGCTCCTCCTCTTCAGAACAAATGAACGCGTCAGATGTGCTCTGGTATTTCCTCTGGCTCCGCCACCATGAAACCTCCACAGCAGTATAATAGAAGGAAACGGCGCTCAGCACCCCCCCCACTCCCCCCCCCACCCTGACTTCCCCTCGGCTCCTCTGCTCGGCTCATCTGGAGCCGGAGGACTCATGAAGGAAGATGGACGCCCGGGTTCTGCTCTTCTTCCTCCTGCTGGGATGCAGCCGTGTGGGTGAGTTCTCAGCTGGAGGAAGCTTATCCTTATGATGAGGGTCAGAGATGATGATGATGATGATGATGATGAGGATGACGAAGGACAGACTCACTCCGAACTGTATTAAGTTTAATTAATAATTTATGTTTGTTTGTTTACCAAAAGAAAACTATATTCATACGATAATTCCTCAATTTTATAAACGTGTTCTCATGTTAAGCCTGTTAAGAATTATACACAGTAATATAACAATGTACCAAACAAATGAATAATTCTAATATACATACATAGCTTCATAAGGAGCCTCACTGATCAGATGGCTATATATTGATTATTAATGACATACAATGATGGAAGAAGTATGTTAACTTTACTAATTTACTTGATAGTGTATTGAAGTAATACATAGTTTCCTTTAGGGAATACGATGAAGAGTGAGTAGAAAGCTCTAGAAAAGGAAACTGTTGTGTTGTGTCAGAATCTGAATATTCTTACAGAAGGTAACAGTTACAGCTGATATTGATTACTGCAATGCTCATCAGCGTTAGACTCTTTTTTACACTTGTTATAATGAGTCACTCCAGTATGTCACAGAAATGTTAAAGGTTCAGTTCAAACAAACCAACAAGCCATTAACCGTCTAACAGTTTTTGCTGCATTTCTAATATTGTTACATGAGAATAAAACTGTGAGCCTTCAAATAAACCTCTACTCTTTGATTTCAAATCCACACAGAAGCTTTTATTCAAAGCATTTTGTTTTGTTGCTCTCGTCAGCTGGTTTCCTCGTCATGTTGCCCCCAGAGAAGTTATGTCTCGTCGCCAAGAGTCAGGTGGTGCTCCTAGTACGCTGTGATGCAACTAACCCCGCCCACCAGTGGGCGTGGCTGGGCGGAGCCCGGCTGGTCCACACTCAGTCCTCCAGGTGTCTTTGGGCCGACTCGTCCCGCCTGGTGAAACTGAGCCAATGCAGCGGAGCGCCGGCGTGGAGCTGCTGCAACACCAGCGGAGCTCTGCGATTGGCTGAGACTCACCTTTACCTGAGGAAACAGGGATCCCACGTTGTGACAGGAGGAAACCTGCCGGCCTCCGAGTGGAGGAAGTACAACTTGGACTCCGGAGGGACTCAGCAGATCACATCGTTATGTCCTCAAACAGGTGAGACGGACCCGGATGCTCACTTCTGATTCCAACCGGGACACAAACGACCTCCTGCGATCGGAGAGGAGGGACGATCTGTCATGTCATGTGTGCGGACACATGGAATACATGTGACAGAAATGATTCATTTATTGGCAGCAGTTCGTAACATAATCAACAGCAGAAGACTAACAATGCTAACAAACGCAGTGATGTCATCAGCAATAGTCATTTGACTACTACTAATAATAATTACCGGGGCAGTGAAGGAAGCGTTTGTGTGGGTAAAGCAGCAGCGGGGTCAGAACCATAAACCTGAGCCAACCGGACTATTAGAACCAGAATCAGAAACATTAATTAGCCAGGTATGTTGGACCTATGAACAAACTGTCATGGTGGGTGGTGCATACATGGAACAAAGGACCATAATGTACAATTAAATTAACAATAGAATCTAAAAGGATATAAAATAAGAAATAAACTACAAAATAAAAACGATAAAGTGCACAGGCAAACAATCATATACTCGATGTCTTTGACTCTGTGGATGAGGAAGCTGTTTGTGTGGCGGGAGGTCTTCAGGTTTAGTCCGGGGTCAGAGGGGTCGAGGAGGGACGATCAGCCTCTCTGCAGAGCGGAGGACACGCTGATCGTCCTCCTGCCAGACGGTGAGGTGGAGGAGCAGAGGATGGATCCATGATGGCCGTGTAGAAGTGAAACTTCTCTCTGCTGAGCCTTCTTGCTTAAAAAAGTATGAACCTGATCCTTTTGTGAATAATAATTACCTCATTTTTAATGAGTCATATAATATTAGGTGGAAGAAACAGATTTTTCTTGGCGAGCTGATATCATGGAACCAAATCCAGGTCTAAAGTTCACAAACGTGAACCGTGAAAGTTCGTGAGAGAGAGAGAGAGAGACGAGGGCGTAAATCCCAGGGGGGTCAGGACCCCCCCATCTAAGGGTTGTCCCCCCCCCTAGAAATATCATTAAAACAATGGTGTGTATTGTAAATAACATAATGATGTATCCTTAGAATATCTGTGTAAGAAGTAAAAAAGTACAAACCCCCAAAAATGCTTCGAAAAAAAAAAGTTTCGAAACATTTTGAGTCCCCCCTCCCTTGCCTCACAGTGGTTTAGTCCGCTGCGTGCTAGCGCTGTGCGACCTGCACTCGACTCTTAGTCACGTGGTAGAAACAGGAACGTAGTAAGTAGGCGGTCTACGGCCATTTTATTCACATTAAACATCGGATGAAGTTTTTATTTTCTCAAATACAAATGATGCTGAGTAATTAATGAATTAGTCTGCTATGCTAGTGTAATATCATGTTGTGTTACCCAGCTTGTTTAATATGCCCCCCACTACAACTAGCTAACGTTATTATCTGCGTCCCCTTCAGGAATGTTATGTTTATTGTCCTCCCTACTGTTAGATCAGATTTACGCCCATAGAGAGACAGAGAGGCAGACCGCTCAGCACACTTTTTTGGAGTTTTGCCTGCCAACGCTCCCGTTTTTTACCTCTATCATCCGGACACCTCCCGGTTTGTCATTTCTCCCGGGAAACGTCGCATATGTGAAAACTCTGATTAATTTGATTAAAAATTGTAATAATTTGACAGCCCTCATTTTTTCACTTCCTGTTCCCCAGTACCTGGAATCCCTTTTTTTAATTTCCCTTCCTGAAACAACAAATCGAGGCACTGAAGTTCACCTGGCGTGCTACCTGCTTAACATCAGTGTCTCTCAACAGAAAGCCCTTGAGTTTACACTTCCTGCCATTGTTCATTCCCTCAGTTCAACAGGAAGATCGTCAGCAATCTACTTCCTGTCAGAGTCTTAGCCAACAGGCCTCCCTCTTCTCTTAGTTCTCTCCCCAGATAAATAATCATAAAGTCATGATATTATTCAGACGTTGAAAGCCTGAAAGTGACATTCAACTTCTCTTTAAAAGTTTTAAAAGTTTGTATTTCAGGGATCAGATACTTACAATATTTAACAAACTCAAGGTCCATTCCGAGGATGTTCACTGGTTCCTGCGAAATGTGTTTCCTAGCAGGAAATCCTCCCCCAGCTTTTGGGTGTTTACCAAGGTTCCACTGTCACCATGCATGTATATATTTTACATTGTGAACATTTTATGTATACCATACGTTTACTAGGTAACGTTCCCCCTGGTGATGGGAACAGTATTCATCTATGGATCTCTATCTGGCCTATAAAGTCCAGCTACACTTCCCTGTATTCCTTGAAGAAAGCAACAGCATTATTATATTGTCTCTGAAGTCAGAGAGGTCAGTTTTCTCCGACGTGTCTGTGCTTAATGGGTTCAGAGCTTCTCACTTAAAAACAATGAACAATAATTACAAACAACAACACTGGAATGTTGGTTTCACAATTCATTATTCCTGATAATCCGTATTTCCAGTAGGACATCATCTGGTCTGTACTCTAATATCCAGAGTCACGCTTGTGTTTCTGCAACAGTTAAAATCATTTAGCCGAGAGATGTTCTGTGTCGAGAACTCCCTGGTTTTCAGGTTCCTTACCTTTTTGTCTAGACGTTTCTATTGCCATTTCACTCAAGTCTTTTTCTCCTAATTTCTTAGACACCACGTCTGTCTCCACCTTCCACTCATCCACCCTTAAACAGACGGGCCTCTCCAGTGCCGTCTACACCATCACTACTCCTGCCGTGACCTTCACTAACCAGCCAGGATACGACACAGTAAAAAGTCAGCGGACCGCTAGACAAGTGACGTCCTCAGAGGTCCTGGGCTCAGACTCCACATCCGTGAACCACATCAGCAAACCTCCAACCAGGATGTTGGTCACTACACACTTTACTCCTGAGGCTTCAACTTCAGTCACAGAGCTGTCAGCTTCAACCGGTGGCCATATTGTTTCCTCGAGTTCGACTGCGTTCACTTTGTTGAGATCCTACAAAGCTTCCAGGAGTCCGTCTACTACAAATGTCCTTCAACCTAAAACGAAAGCCGGAACAACATCAGGAAACAGTGACTTCTCGACTGCATTCTCATCCTCAATTAGCAATGATCCTAAATCTGAAACTACAGCTGGGACTCTGGGTTCCTTCACTGCTTTCTCAGAGACAACTAACCTTCTGGGTACCTCCAAGGTCATCTCAAAGGTCACCACCTCTGTGGTACCTGTAACCTCTGAGGTCAGTGTCTCGTCTGAGGTCACATCCAAATCTAGTGTTGATTCATCTGTGGTTTCTGACACTGAGTTAAACCAAGATTCAACTTATACAACAAATTCAATGCATGGCAAGAATCTTTCTCCTGCATCCACCTCCTACACGCCTCCTCCCACGACGGCTCAGGTGCCTTCAACACAAACTATTTTGCTTACACCGATCATGGAGATATATCCTCAATCAACTCGGGAACCCCTGACAACCACTTCCCAGAGTTCAGCCAGAACGTCCCCGCTGCTGACAACGGTCTCAGAGACTGAAGGTATTAAACGCCCATCTCAATCAGCCGGGCCGGCGTCTTCAAGAAGGATCATCTCAACTCCACCCACCAACACCACCACCAGTACAACCAGTACAACAGCTGTAGCTCCAACAACAAGGGCTTCAACTCCAACCCCACCCACCACCATCCCTGTAACAACAATGACTTCCATCACAGCATCTTCAACCAGAGAACATGCAGCCATGACAACAAGAATCAACAACACTCCACCCACGACTCCATCCACCAGTGCAACAGCTTTAGCTCCAACAACAACAATGGCTTCAACTCCAACCCCACCCACGACCATCCCCGTAACAAACTATACTTCCATTACAGCATCTTCAACCAGAGAACATACAGAGAAGACAAGTATCAACACCACTCCACCCACGACTCCATCCACCAGTGCAACAGCTTTAGCTCCAACAACAACAATGGCTTCAACTCCAACCCCACCCACGACCATCCCCGTAACAAACTATACTTCCATTACAGCATCTTCAACCAGAGAACATACAGAGAAGACAAGTATCAACACCACTCCACCCACGACTCCATCCACCAGTACAACAGCTGTAGCTCCAACAACAACCCGTACAAGCTCAACTCCGACACCACCCACTACCATCCCTGTAACAACAACTATCAAAACGCCTCCACCCACCAGCAGAACCAACAGAGCCAGTACAACACCTGTAGCTCCAAACACCAGCAGAACGCCAATAACTCCTCCTCCTCCTTTGACTCCAACTGCACCTCAACCAACGACCACCTGTACACCTGTTAGTATTTACTGTAATTATATATATTATTAGCTAATTTGAACTTTCATAGCAACATACCAATGTGTTCTCAACACGTCAGAGAACCAAAAGGGTTCCATAATACAAAAGGTTAGTGTCCATCAGCAGCCTTGTGTCCATGATAATAATGATAAATAGTATTAGATAGATTTTACCGTCCCGGAGGTCGTAACCACGCATTCTTTGGGAAAAGTACCAATAACTCTAACCACAAGTGTGTGAATCCCCCCTCCTAATTTACACGTGTGATTTGGTTTGAAACCAATTTGTGTTGTTTTGCGTTGTCATGGTTACCTATAGCTTTCAGTCAGTCAGCATTTTAAAACTGGACCAGCAGCCGAGCACACTTGATACCGAGCTAAATGTTCAAGCAAATAAAACAAGTAGCTTCGTAAAAGCAGAGTATTAAATGAAAGATCATGAAGGTCAGTCGCTGTTCTTCGGAATTTAAATGGTCAATGTAGTCCTTGAAACGATGTCCTAAATGTGGGAATTTTCATATATAAATATAGAATTTTAGCCAATGCACTTAACCAAAACAAAAAAAAGATTGGGCAGGTTATTAATTTGGACCCCCCTCAATGTCTACATAGCGAGGGTTACGCCCTCGCTATGTAGACATTATTAATGAAGATAATGCTATTATAACTACTAATATCTTTATAATAGCAGTGTTAATCATATTTAAACAAATAACATCTTCATTGTTAATAGTATTAATAACACTCCTTTGGGTTTCAGGCATCTCGTTGCTCCATGAACTTCACTGAGGTCCACTCTAGTTCCAGCTCCGTCATGGTGACCTTCACCACCACCAGGGTCTCCTGCTCCTTCAGCCTGTCTGAGGCCTCTCGCACTGTGGCTTCGGAGTGTCACTGGGACGGAGGTTCTGGGATCAGCTTCACCTGCCGGGTAACACATCTGGATCCCGGGACTTTGTACCATTTCACTGTGACGTCCAGTGAGGACCAAGAGAGGAGACGCTGCTCGGTGCGCACAGGTGAGTTAAATACCTCTACCGTCATTGTGAGATATGAAGCTCCTGCTTCTGCAAACAATGTCCTTCTTATTGCAGACTTAACCAACAAAACACGTTTCATTCAAAAAAACAACGCTGCTTAGGGGCCAAAACACAGACCAGAACGTCACCGACACAACGTGATGACGTGAAAAAGGCCTTAAATATACAGGGAGGTGCAGGTGATTGGACACAGGAGGAAACAATCAGGGACACACAGACGATCCCAGGGGAAGATCGGACAAGGCACCCAGGGACACACGAGAAAGGAATAAAACAGGACACAAACCCACACCGTGACACTTGCAGACAGATCCTGTTAAAGCGTAATATTTATTTATTGTTTTAGTTGATAAGGGACAGTGTACATTAATAAAACATTTCTTTAGCCAAAAGGCCATTTTTCATGCGTAGTGCACAAACATGGACAAAGTGAGAATTAAACCTCTACACTTTGTCAAGCACAAAGACAGTGAAGACACAAACAGCCAAATGAAATGAGGGATGACTGTTAGACATGCTGCAGAGGCCCAGAACATTAGTATGTGGAATACATACGTCAGTCAGACACGCCAAACATCACGAATGGTACACGAATGCAGGTAGACGAGGACATAAGGAACAAAAGGTGTGTTTCCTGTCCAGCTCCATGAAAATGTCTTTTAAACAATTTTATCAACTATCACTCTTAATCTCTTGCAACACACACACCATCATGATCGCCGGTCACTAGTGGTCGAGTATGACTGTCCTCCTTCCTGGTCCTTGTGGGTCTTCAGGTGGGCGTGAAGGCCGATTCTGGACCCGATTATTCTGGGGCAATGTGGACATGGGAATGTAGTGGTGGTGGGTTTGGGTTGGGCCTGTTTGGTGGATGCTCTCTCCTTTCTTAGTCTATGCTTGTCTTGTGCAGCATGGCGGAGGTCGTCATTATATTGCGCGGCACCCTCACGGACAAGGTTTCTCCATATCGTCCTGTCTGTTGCCATGACTTCCCAAGACTTAAGGTCTATGCGACACTTTGTCAGGTTTGCCTTGATGTTATTCTTAAATCTCTTCTTTTGACCTCCCGCGGCCCGTTTCCCTTCAACAAGCTGGGAATAAAGGACTTGTTTTGGGAGGCGAGAATCAGGCATGCGGACTACATGGCCAGTCCATCTGAGTTGGTTTTGGGCAATCGTGGCAGTGATGGTGGGCAAACCAGCCTCCTCCAGGACGCTGGTGTTGGTCGGTCCTCCCAGCTGATCCTGAGGATTTTTCTGAGACATCTATGATGGTAGGTCTCAAGTGCCTTTAAGTGCCTGCTGTAGGTGGTCCAGGCTTCTGACCCATACAGAAGGGTGGGGAGCATGACTGCTTTATAGACCAAGATTTTGGTCTTTGCTTGGAGGTCACGGTTCTCAAAGACTCGCTTCCTCTGCCTTGAGAAGGCCCCACTGGCACAGCTGAGGCGGTGGTGAATTTCATCGTCAATGACAGCTTCAGATGACAGGAGGCTCCCGAGATATGGGAAGTGGTCCACATTTTCCAGTCGTATTTTGTCAATTGAGAGGTTTAGGGGCAGGACAGGCGCACTACTGTTTGGTGGTGATTGGTGGAGGATTTGGGTTTTTTTTATATTGATGGCAAGACCAAGCTGTTTGTATGCCTTCGCAAAAGCAGACAGAGTGCACTGTAGGTCCTCTTCTGAGAGGGCTACGAGGGCATTATCGTCTGCATACTGCAGCTCCATGATATGGTGGTGATTTGACCTTTAGCCCTGAAACGGTTGATGTTAAGGAGTTGACCGTCGGTTCTGTACATTATTTCGACTCCCTGGGGCAGATGTATGTTTGTGAGATGGAGGATAGTAGCAACAAAAATGGAAAATAGTGTTGGAGCGATGACACATCCCTGTTTTACACCTGTGTCTACCCTAAAGGGTTCCGTTTCATCTCCACTGCCACTGAGCACTGTGGCTGACATGTTATCATGTAGTAGTCTCAGTACCCGGATGTATTTATCTGGGCAGCCAATCTTGGACAGAACCAGCCAAAGGGCCTGACGGTTAACCGAGTCGAAGGCTTTGGTGAGGTCTATGAAGGCCATGTATAGTGATTGGTTTTGTTCCCGGCATTTTTCCTGCAGTTGTCGTGCGATGAAAATCATGTCTGTACACACACACACACACACACAAACAAACATTTATAGATGGATAAAATGCTTGTTTTTAATACATTTCCTCCCCCACTCTTGTCTTAGACCCAGTAGGTCCGGCTCAGTTGGAACTCCAGCTGGACCAGGTCCAGACTCAGTATGAAAGCCAGTTTGTGGTCCACAGTGGTTCTCCAGGTCTTCGGGTGTCCTGGTCTCGTTCTGCAGGTCATGTGGACTGGTATGATGTCATTCTGGAAAACACCAGCTCTGGAACCACCTTCAGGACCAGAATCATGGACTCTGCAATCCCGCAGTCTGGCTTCAGTGATCTGGTACCTGGGACTTTGTACAACGTCAGCGTAGTGGCTTCAGCTGGGAACAAGAGCGCTCCACCTGTCCACAGGATGGCCTCTACAGGTGAGATAGACCTGGACACTCCTTCAGGAAGACCAAGCAACCAGTCAAACACCTTAAACCTGATGATACCAGACAACTTTAAAACATCCTCATTGAATAATGAATAATGTAGGTAACCCTATGTGTCTGTAGAGAGAGAGAGAGCGAGAGAACTGAAGGTATGTAACCATAGGCAACCCTGTGTGTCTGTCCTTTAGCTCCGTCGTGCGTCCTTGGCCTCCAGGTGGCGTCCTTGTCCTCAGTTGGCCTCCATGTCTCCTGGCGAAGTGGTCTGGGCCGGTCAGAGCATCTGAGGGTTCTGCTGATGTCTCAGGACCAGGTTCCTTTGAAGAACTTCACTCTGCCAAACACTGTGACTTCCGCCAGGCTGGATGGCCTGAAGCCCGGAACCTGTTACACCGTCACTGTGGTGACGGAGGCTGTTGGCCTGAAGAGCTCCGCCTCCAAACAGGCCATCACAGGTAGAAACATCCTAATTGTCCCCACGTTGTCCACACGTGAAACAGAAAACTCTGAGATTGAATTCAATTAATGAAAAAATAATCTAAAGTATAAACTGAGGTGCTTCAACACAACACGCATTTATGTTGACAGCCTTAATTAATTCACAAACGGAGCTCATTATTTTAGCTACATTTAACGCAGGAATAGAGAAAGATTTAACTTTTTAAATCTCTTCAATTTGTAACCACGACTATAACTATAATGCAATTTGTTTTTCTATTACAAACCAGACAAACATTTAGATTTAATTTGATAAAATTAATATTTGAGTTGAGATTTACAAAAAAATTTGAACTTCTACTGTTAAGGGGACACTGCTGGGAAAAATGATCTTATTTGTTACATAAATAACACACTACTTTCAAATAAATATTAAATTTATTTTTAGCCGTCATTAATTGCATGATTAATCCCATTATTAATCACATAATTAACGCATTATTATTTTTACATTAACTCTAACCTGCAAAGAACTATACAACTAATCACGTCTAAAAACTTGAATCGTTGCCCAGCACTATTTATAAGTGGAGAATAAGAAGGCGATGATAATATTATATTATACCTATAATCTATACCCCCCCCCCCCTCCTCAACACACACACACAGTGCCAGCACCAGTCTCAAATCTGAGGTTGAACAACAACGGCAGCTCAGACAGTCTGCAGGCCTCCTGGGAGTCACCTGAAGGGGGCGTGGACGTCTACCTGGCAACCCTGCTGGCTGTGGGGTCGCCCCCCCAGGAGCGCAGTCTGCCTCGCAACACCACCTGGGCGGTCTTTGGTGGTCTGACCCCCGGTCGCAGCTACCGGCTGTGTATCAGGACCATCGCTGGAGGACTGAGCTCAGAGACCTAGTGCCAGCGGGACCACAGGTCCATGTTCTCCAGCACCATAACACCATCAATGTGTTTCAGTGGAGGCTTTGTTTTAATGACAGTTGTCCCTCGTGTTTCAGTCCCTCAGTCGGTATCGAATCTCTCAATGACGGCTCTCAGTGACGGCAGGACTCTGAGGGTCAGCTGGTCGCCCCCCAGAGGAGACTGGGAGAACTACAGTGTCCTGCTGATGGACGGTTTGTTGGTTCTGGTAAATCAGACCATTAGTAAACTGAGCAGACAGCACCTCTTCTCCCCCCCTGGTCTCGTGCCCGGTAGACTCTACGGGGCAGAGGTCACAGTCCACAGTGGCATTGTGGGTAACACTGCTCGCTGCCATGGACGGCTGGGTGAGTTGACATGTCATTTATCTGAAGCTTTTATCCAAAGCGACTTACAATAAGTTAATTTCAACCACGAGGAAACAAACTCAAAGAACAAGAAACAACAAAGTACTTTCCAGCCAAAAAGCTTGTAGATCAGATCCAGTGTGCGTCAGTGTGAGTGCTGCAGTGTGCTGGTGTCTCTAGTGGAGGGACAGTCTGAAGAGGTGGGTCTCTAGTCTGAAGATGTCGAGGCTCTCTGCGCTCCTGATGTCACCACAGAGCTC
This sequence comes from Apeltes quadracus, assembly GCA_021346845.1. Classification (NCBI taxonomy): domain Eukaryota; kingdom Metazoa; phylum Chordata; class Actinopteri; order Perciformes; family Gasterosteidae; genus Apeltes; species Apeltes quadracus. The sequence continues at coordinate 19,776,044 of CM037935.1, forward strand.
CTTCCACAGAGCAAAGACTGCTGTTAACTCATCTTTGCAATACAATGGGCCCACCAGTTAGTGACCTCTGACATAAAGACTGAATTACATCTTTGATTCTTGTACTGAATAATACTTTGTTCCTTTAGCCCCTCGTCCCGTCCAGCAGCTGCTCGTCCGTCACGCTGATGAGACGTCTCTGAGCGTCTCCTGGAGTCCACCAGAAGGTGAATGGGACGTCTTCACCGTGGTGCTGACAGAGGTGGACCAGGCTACTCTTTTGGCGCAGAGGAGCCTCCCCTCAGAGGCCAGCGAGTTTACCTTCAACACGCTCACCTCAGCACGCTTGTATGCCGTCACCGTGACGACCCACAGCGCTGACCTGACCAACTCGACCTCTGTGAACGCCTGGACCAGTACGTCTCATCTATATGTCCTTGTGACATGTTGACACCTCCAACACCCAACAGTCAGGTCTGCAGGGTATGGAACCCCCGAGCCTCCCCGTCTCACTCCGCCCGTTTCTACCTGCCGTCTTAGTTCCAGCTCAGGTGAACGGGCTGCAGGTCTTAAGTGGTGGAAGCACCGACAGCCTGGAGACGTGGTGGGATCGAGGCCCCGGGGACCCAGACTCGTACCGTGTACTGCTGGTCCAGGGCAGCACCGTCATCAAGAACGAGAGCGTGTGGGCCAACGCCACCAGCATCAGCTTCCAGGCTCTGAGGCCCGGGACTCTGTACAGGGTGGTGCTGACCAGCGTCCGAGCGGGACAGACCTCCAGGCAGACTGTGGCCGAGGGACGCACAGGTAAGACGGAAACCATCACATCAAAGTATGTATTCATCCGTACATTTATTCATCTATGTAGTTAGATTTTAATGTATGTATTTAGCAAAGCATTCATATATTTTATTATTCATTAATATATCAAGCAATTTTTAAAGACACTTATTTGTATATTAATTTATCTGTGCATTTATTGATGTATAACCTCCGCCCCCCCTTGCATGCTGCTGTGAAGCAATAAAATCACAGAACATAACTAGATTTAGGACTTTAGATGTGTGTGCGATCTTTGGTTCTTTTTCAAGCATTTGAAGCACTCCAAAATTCCTTGTGTTTTTGATTGCAAAGAATGCGTCACCATGGCAACGGCCTTTAACAAAACAAAAAACTTTTAAATCTTTTCCTCAAAAAGATTGTACTGATCAAAGTTGAAGTGGATCCGAATAACTTTGTTTGTTAAAGTACAGCATCTTGAAATGCACATTAAATTTATGCAAAAATCCCAAATGTCCGACTTCCTGTTGGGTTTAGAGCATGAACCCAAATAGATTTTTCTGAGGGTACCTATGATACATCTGCCTGCTGATACGTTTAGGTCAAACGTGCAGGGAGACCTGCTTTATCAAGACGTTGTAGTGGCCATTGTTGAGCCAAATTTCAGCTCTACGGTGATACAATGATACAAGATAGATACAATTCAGACTTTAAATGTGTGTGTATCCAAAGCGACCTGTAATACATTCAACCAAGAGGGAACAGACCAGATCAAGAAGAATCAAGAAAGTAACATTTCTTGAAGAAAGCCAAACTACAAAGTGCTCTCTAGTCCAGGCCGAGTGGGTATAGGCAGAGACTATTTATTAAGGAGACGTGCCACTTCCTCAATTCTCAATACAACTCCCGTAGGAAAACCCGTAACGGCAAAGATGGCGGTTGTATGCGCATGTCCTGCCCCTCCCGCTGGAAAGCCAATCATCTGCCGGGAAACATTTAAGCCTATCGTCTGGTTCCACTGACGCATGCGCACAGCTGAGGTTTTGCGACAGCGGAGACGATGGCGTAACACCATAGATTTTCTAATATGAATAGATGTGGCACTCTCTCGTTACTTCCGGGTTCTGGACGGGCTGCAGTAACACGTCTCTGTCCACACGGGGCGCTCGTAGGCGAGTGCAGAATGCATTGGACTCTATGAGGCTTCACCCCCCTCCTCTCAGAATATAATTATTTGTTAAGCAATTTGAAACTACACTAGACTTCAGGAGGAAGACAGGAGAGGCACAGGATCCACGTTGCCTGAAGTCTAGTGTAAAGTTTCCACCATCAGTGATGCTTTGGGGTGCCATGTCATCTGCTGGTGTCGGTCCACTCTGTTTCCTGAGATCCAGGGTCAACGCAGCCGTCTACCAGCAGGTTTTAGAGCACTTCATGCTTCCTGCTGCTGACCTGCTCTATGGAGATGGAGATTTCAGGTTCCAACAGGACTTCTACCCGTGCCTGGTTTACGGACCATGGTATTTCTGTTCTAAATTGGCCAGCCAACTCCCCTGACCTTAGCCCCATAGAAAATCTGTGGGGTATTGTGAAAAGGAAGATGCAGAATGCCAGACCCAACAACGCAGAAGAGTTGAAGGCCACTATCAGAGCAACCTGGGCTCTCATAACACCTGAGCAGTGCCAGAAACTCATCGACTCCATGCCACGCCGCATTAATGCAGTAATTGAGGCAAAAGGAGCTCCAACCAAGTATTGAGTATTGTACATGCTCATATTTTTCATTTTCATACTTTTCAGTTGGCCAACATTTCTAAAAAATCCCTTTTTTGTATTAGCCTTAAGTAATATTCTAATTTTGTGACACACGGAATTTTGGATTTTCATTTGTTGCCACTTCAAATCATCAAAATTAAATGAAATAAACATTTGAATGCATCAGTCTGTGTGCAATGAATAAATATAATGTACAAGTTACACCTTTTGAATGCAATTACTGAAATAAATCAAGCTTTTTCAAAATATTCTAATTTACTGGCTTTTAACCTGTAAGCACTCATTCATTTGACTTTCGGTCTATAATCTATATTGAACGTGCGGAATCAACAATAAAATCTACGTTGATTCAACGACAAGCAGGAGAAAGAGCTACATTTAGCCGTCTAGCTCCATAGAGTCCCATACGATCTGCACTCGCCTGCGATCACCTCCAGTGGAATCTAACGGAACTGCAACCAAGATGGATACAATGGGCCCAAATAGGGAGCCCAGGCTCTCCTTAGAGGGCTCTGGTAACACCGGCATTCTGGATAGAGACGTAAATGAAGGTTGGTGTCCTGAGGCCTTGCGCATGCGCAGTAACAGTAACCTGTGGGGGAAAAAGGCGTTTTAAACCTTATTTTGGGTCAAAGTCATCAAACTTTTACAGCGATTTTGATCATATTCTACTGCTGTTTCTATACATGTGGTTTTTATGTCCCGATGACCCGTGAAAGTGCAGTTCTGACTCTCTGCCCATTCAATGAGATAGGCGGGTAGTCTTGTTAGAGCTGCCCGGAGGCGTTGCAAAGATGGCGGCGAGTGGCACGACTTGCCTAAAAGGACTTTGGTAGAGGGGTCGTTTTGAGCTGTCCGCTCATTCTTTGATGTAGGAGCCAGTACGACCAACATGCGGAAGGTTGTTGAGTGTTGAGCTCTTATTGAGAGAGCAAAAAGCAGATTGATGCACAGCGAAGTGAGAGGGCAGGGACATGTAGACTGGACCTGTTGCCGTACAGTAACAGTACAAGTAAATTGTTACTTGCTGGACAATTGTAAATTGTTTGTGCTGGTAACCTGTGAAGGGAGCGGATTACTGTGAAGACCAGTCGAGCTGGTGCATTGTGGGTGAGCTGCAGAGGTGGGATGGCGCCGGCAGGTAGAACTGCTGGGAGGAGTTACAGTAATCAAGGTGACTGGTGCCGGGGACGTATTCTCCTGATGTTGGGCAAAATGTATCTACAGGAACAGGTCGTTGCTGTAATGTTGTGAGTGAGGGGACAGAGCGTAAGACTGGTGTGCGTGTGTCTCACCCCCCCTCAGCGCCGGCTGCAGTGGGTGAGGTTACAGTCAGTAACAACGGCCGTATGGACTTCCTGAGCGTGTCGTGGCGTCCGGCCCCCGGGGAGCTCGACGGTTACCTGGTGACGCTGAGTGACTGGCAGAGGACCCTTCACACTGTCTCGGTGTCCAAATCCAGTCCAGAGTGTGTTTTCAACTCTCTGGTGTCGGGACGTCTCTACAACATCTCCATTGCCTCCCGCAGTGGCCCCCACCTTAACCACACCTTCATCCAGGAGAGAACACGTACGTACCTCACGCTGGGTCAGCTGTCTCCAGGTAATCTGTTGGTCGACCTGGCGACTGCAGGTCTGCCTTTGAACAGAAAAGGCTTCAGCACAAGGATCTTAGACTTGATAAAAAATGCATCAGGACTGAATAATAGCAAAAACTACTTCTATTCTACAATATGTTAAACTTGCGATGACTTTGCTTTTGGGAGAATAACCGAAAGGTCCCTACGCATGCTCGGCCACTTCTGACTTTTTCATGTATTGTTATATAGTTTGACTACCCTGCGTTAGAAGGTATTCTCTTATATTGTAAATATAGATGCTAGTGATGTAGGAAGTGTTCTATGTTTCACCTTGTCATTTCTCAGAGCCGTCGCAGGTCCAGAACCCGACAGCGACCCACGCAGCGCGCGACGACTATCTGAAGGTGTACTGGCATCAAGCGTCTGGAGACTTTGACTTCTACCAGGTGTCCATCAAACACAACAACTTTTTCCTGCAGAACAAGACGGTTCTGCGGACGCAGAACGAGTGTGTGTTTAAGGGCCTAGTGCCCGGCCGGCTCTACACCGTGCTGGTGAGCACCTGGAGTGGGAAGTACGAGACCAGTGCCTCTACTCACGGCCGGACCTGTGAGTGACCTTTGATCGCTCGGATACACAAACACCAACATGTGAAGTGACATGGTGAATTTTCCTGACCCACAGCTGCTTTGTGCAGCCGTCTCCACTGTTTTCATGTCAACTTTGACCTGTTGTTTAGGGCCGGCAGGTGTATGTAAACACTTGGAGTTAGAAACAGATGTTTTTTCGTGGCATTATTTTGAATGTGTGAAAATCATATCTGCTGTAGTTTAATCCCTTGTTACCAGAACAGGGTCAGCTGGCTAAAACGTTCTCTGCTCCCATCCTCCAGTTGCAGCAGCCGTCCGGTCCCTGGTTCTTGCCAGACGGGGTACCGAGGACCTGCGTGTGACGTGGTCCGCCGCCCTGGGTGACGTGGATCACTACGAGGTGCAGCTGCTCTTCAACGACATGAAGGTGCTTCCTCCGATCACTCTGGGCAGCGGCGTGCGGGAGTGTCTGCTGTCATCACTCACACCCGGCCGACTCTACAAGATCCTGGTTTCTACTTTCAGCGGCCCCAACCAAAGAGCCCAGTTCATCGAGGGCCGCACAGGTCAGGCCGCTGTGATGAGGGGGGAAGGGTATGGCAGTCGTACTGAGTTATAGTGTTACACTCTGATAGTATGTAACTCTGATAGATAGTAACAATGTTACATTGTTATACCGTTACAGTGTTAGAGTGTTTCAGCGTGACTTTAGGCAAAATTTTACAATGCTATTGTATTATACTGTGTTGCAGTATTACAGGGTTATAGTATTAAAGTGTTATAATGTTATAGTGTTACATTGTTAATATAATACATTAATATAGTGTTAGTGTTTTATTATTATAGTCTGATAGCGTTACAATATCATAGTGTTTTATTATTAGTGCCACAGTGGTATAGCATTACAGTGTTGCAGTGTGACCATGATACAGTGGTGTAGCGTTATTACATTACATTACATGTCATTTAGCTGACATTGCATATTTAGTTGTCTTGCTCAGGGACACTTCGACATTTGAACCATCAACCTTGAGGAAAGACCGACTCAAAAGCCCCACAAATTGATGAATGAATCACCCAATTAATTATTTTGGATAAAATGTGCCTGTTTTTATCCACATCCTGGTTGTGTGTCCTCACCGCAGTCCTGTGTGCGTCGCATCTGGGTAGCAATGTTAACTTTAACAGGGTGCAATTTGTGGGGGGGATGGGCGGGATTTCCCCCCCTCTGGTTTTCCTATCCCCCCCTCTGCTAAATTATTTTTATCGCCGGGGGGGACAGGGATTTTCCCTCCTCGATAGCGATGAATGCAATTTAACTGCTCGCCTACTTAAACTCTCTTCGGTGTGGATCCATCAGAGCAGCTGTTCAGCAGCTTCTGGCAGACGGCGCATATTTCTGAACGTCATCCAACACAAAGCCGTGATGTGCGTGTGCGGATGCAACTTCCGCGAACATAATGCGCGATCATATGGACACGCGGGCGTGTCGGGGGGGGCGACCCCCCGGTCAGCCGACAGTCGACAGCACCCCCCCTCTGCTTTTTTGTCAAATTGCACCCTGTGCGCGAATATACGCCATTAGCACGTGGCTAGCTAGCTAGCTAGCTAAACATCCCGGTGTGCGGCTTCCCTTTCACGCCGGTCCGTTGTCTGGTCGTGAGGTTCGGCTCATGTGCTCCGGCTGTTTCTGAGTTGGGGTCGGGTCTTCTTGGAAGGACGCTGCCGCTGGTCGCTCTTCTTATGTTGTTAAATGGCGCGACGCAGCGTCGGGCAACGAAGGGCCCAAATCTCAATGTATTTATAATGTCACTCATTAACTTCATCAGTGATTGGCTAACTGCTTCTTAGACCCGCCTCTTTGGGACCCGGCCGAGCTGAAACAGTTGAGACAAGCGGAGTGGACGTTCAGGAAAAGCTACTATTTTAGATATCTGAATTTACAAATATTTCCGGGTAAATAATGCATGTTTGATAAAAACAAAAGGTTAAACGTGTTTTTTCCCTCTTTAGTTCCTAGTAAAGTGAAGAACATCCACATCAGTAACAGTGGAGACAGCAGCAGTCTCAGGGTGAGCTGGACCTCCGGTCAGGGAGACGTAGACCAGTACTCCGTGTCTCTGTCCCAAGAAGACAGACAGCTCGACGGCCGGACCGTCCTCAAACACCACAGCGAGGTGACGTTTGGCTCCTTGCAGCCGGGACAGAAGTACAGAGTGACAGTGCAGTCAGTCAGTGGAGAGCTACTTAACAACAGCACGGCCACGGGGCGCACAGGTACTCCAACATACTACACGCTGCTACACAGGTACTACGCAGTCCTACTGCTGATTACTCCAACATACTACACGCTGCTACACAGGTACTACGCAGTCCTACTGCTGATTACTCCAACATACTACACGCTGCTACACAGGTACTACGCAGTCCTACTGCTGATTACTCCAACATACTACACGCTGCTACACAGGTACTACGCAGTCCTACTGCTGATTACTCCAACATACTACACGCTGCTACACAGGTACTAGCCACTGCTATAACATACCACCATACGCTATAGAAGTACTACACAGTACTACTACAACATACAATACTCTGCTACACAAGTATCACACATAAATACAACACAGTCCTACAAAGGCAATACACACTACAACTCAGCGTTAAATCTTCAAATATGTTTCCTCATTGCAGCTGGTTTTAAACAGAGCTTTTACATTATATTACATTACATGTCATTTAAAAAGAGCTTTTACATTATATTACATTACATCCACAGAGCTTTTATCCAATCAGATTCAGCCTCCTGAGGTCCTGCAGATAGACTTTACACATTGAAGTCTATGGAACCGTAGTGTTGATTGTCATAGTCTTTAGTCTGACATGTGTAGCACCAGGGTAGCCTCATAAGCACGTCTGCATTAAGGTACAGCACAGCAGTAACGTGCGCTGTGATTGGTCAGTGGGCCATGTGACTAGCTAGCAGAGTCTGCAAATAGTGAACATCGTTGCATAAGTGAACTGCTTTAGTGTTTCTACATCTGCAGTAGTGTGTTAATTTGTTGTGTTGTTTTTATGAATGATCTTAACCTCTGATGTAAATACTCGTGCTTTTGAGTGTTTTAATGCATCAGTTGTTTTGCTGTGCTTTGTTAAACGTGACCAGTACTACTACACTGTGCTACTGAGGGCACAGCACTACACTAGTTATACACTTTACCAGGTTATAAAACTCTACTGGTTTAGAACAACAATCACGTTATCAGAGTCATGTTGCATCACGGGTACGAGTAGTATTAAGGGTTATTACTCACATCACTTAACATTTAACATTAAACACAGAATTCATATAAAGTCATCCTACTCATACACTTGTACAGACAATATTCTAACTATGAACATGTCATTCACTTGTGTACTTGTACTTCCCCCCGCCCCCGTGTCCTTAGTGCCCGCGGCCGTGACGGCCCTGCAGGTGGAGGAGCTCCGCCCCTCCTGCGGCCTTCAGGTGAGCTGGCAGGCGGCTCTGGGCGTGTCTGACGGATACGTCGTGCAGCTCCTTGACCAGCAGGGCGTCCTGCTGACCAACTGCTCTCAGCCCTCCGGACTCACCGGCTTCCGGTTCCACGGGCTCATCCCGGGAAAGAGGTACCGGGTCCTGGTGCAGACCACCAGTGGGGGGGTCCACAGCCCGCCCGTCACCACCGAGGCTCGAACACGTGAGACATGTGACCTGATTTATGATATGATGAGTGCAAAGTGGACATATGGTCTGAATATCTGAATACTTCACGAGTATAATTTGTCTGTCAGGAGCAGAAAAAGACAAACGTGACATAAAAGCTGTAACAAAAAGACAAAATTACAAAAAGTCTGTTTTTTTTTTGTAAGCATAATAAGGAAGTTGTAACATTTTGATATATTTCTGTATGTATCACGTTATACAAGGCAGTGATCCACGCTCCCTTCCCACCAGGTCCTGCTCCGGTCACTGGCCTTTCCCTCAAAGCCAACAGCACCACCTACCTCTCATTCTGCTGGGCTCCACCTGACGGAGAGTTTGACTCCTACAATGTCTTCTTGTATCAAAGCGACGAGTCGCTGCAGGAGAGACGACTCGTCCAGTCAACTAGTCAGCAGGCCTCCTTCCAGGGCCTCAGGCCCGGGGCGCCGTACAGAGTGGTGGTGGTGACCCACAGCGGAGAGCTGACCAGCCAGTCAGCTGTCTGGGCCCGGACAGGTGAGGCGGTGGGGTTGTAGAATTAGTAATCAGGTTCAACCCTAGAGAGTTTGTGCCGAGTTTATTGTTGTTTGTTTACTCCAATATGGACGTTTTCAGAAGCCGAAGGTCTGAGCACATGAGCATTAGTGGTTTTCATTGAAGGCTGGGATTCAAACCCATGTCCTCCCTCTCGTGCACAGTCCCAGCAGCCGTGGTGTCCCTGAGAGCTGACGGTGGCAACCAGTCCGACGCTCTGCGGGTAGACTGGCGCCGAGGCAGTGGAGATCTGAGTGGGTATCTGCTATCGCTCTACGATCTGGAAGGCGCTCTGAGGGCGGAGCAGCAGGTGGGCTCCGAGGCCACAGGGTTCGTCTTCTCAGGTTTGGTGCCGGGCCGGCTGTACCGAGCAGAGGTGCTGAGCCTCAGCGGGGGGCTAAGCAACCGAGCCAGCACCCTGGGGAGGACCGGTAAGATGTTACTGAGGGTCATGGGGGGTCATAGGAGGCAATGGGAGGCATTTAGATCTTAGAACTTCATGGGACGTCAAGGGGGTTCAAATATCCTATGGTTTGAGTTCTATACTATATCATATAATATTGTAGATTATCATATAAGATATATAATATCATATTATAACATATATCATATAATATGAGATGCCATAGCAGAGGCAGAGTTCAGAGGTTCTCAGCTGAAGGAGATTCTTACTTGATGCTTTTTGTCCAGAGGTCTAATTTCTGTCTTCCTCAGCTCCCAAACCTCCCAACTCCTTCTTGTTCAGGGGGGTCACCAACACCTCCCTGGAGGTCACATGGAGTGGCCCGGTCAACTCCGACTTTGACGACTTCGACCTGCAGTGGATTCCTGGAGACCGGCTGTCCGTCATCGACCCGTACCACAGCCGTACCTCGGGCAGTCGCATCCTCAGGGGCATGTTCCCGGGGAGGCTGTACACCTTCAGTCTGCGCAGCATCAGTGGCTCTGTGGGTGGGGCTACAATGGGTGAGGCCACGCCCACCTACAGCACAGCCATTCACAGCAGCATCCGGACTAGTAGGTGGCACCACTTTTACTTCAAAGGTTCTTAGAAGGAAGAGAAGATTCGCAAATTCAAACAACAAACTGAAAGTAAAAATAATAATGATGAATATAGTGTAAGGTTTACAAACAATAGCTAATTATTGGATTCTGTTCAGATTCTTATTTTTCTACATTATTACAAGCTCCCTGTATGTGCATATTATTACCACATTTGTGACTACTTGCACTTGCATTCCTCTCAGAGCCGGAGCGGGTCCACAGCCTCCACTGCCGGCCTCAGAGCTCCACCTCCATCAGCTGCTCCTGGGGGCCCCCGGAGGCCGACTTTGACTCTTACACCATTGAGTGTCTCCACCAGGAATCACGGGTCCTGGTCTACTCACGCAGAACTGGCAGAGACTCCGCCTCCTACCTCATAACCCAGCTGGAGCCACACAAGCACTACATTGTCTCCGTGAAGGTGATCTCGGACCAGACCACCAGTGAAGAGGCCCGGGACAGTGTGGTGACCATGATTGACCGTAAGCACGCCGACACCCTTCTGAAGTCCAAAAGGAATGGATCTAACGTTAACCTGTGACCCCCTTCAATGGGTCCTCAGGTCCTCCGGTGCCCCCCCTCAGTACCCGAATTAGTGACCGGACCGTCGTGGTCACCAGTTCCTCCATCTTCTTCAGGTTTAATTGCAGCTGGTTCAGTGACGTCAACGGAGCCATCAGGTTCTTCACGGTGTTGGTGGCCGAGTCTCAAGGTATAGAAATACACGTATACACACATATACACACACATATGGAATTATTGATTCTATCTGTCCTACCTGTCGTTCAGAAACCGTTTAAGAACCCTTTTTTCCCCCCTTGGTACCTGAACGTTTGAAGCAGTCAACAAACAGATATTTGTACCTTTGTGTGTGTTTGTGTATGACTACGTGGTTCTACTCTGACGGATGAAGGAGGAGATGATGAACAGCCAGACCAGCGTCACCCCCTCCCCTCCTACATCCACTATAAGTACAATAGCTCCATCAAGTCCTACCAGACCAGCTTCTTCCCCAGCCGATGCTCTGAGAGTCCCGACGTCAGCTCCATTGGCTTGGAGATGAACGTGGGCTCGGGGATGGACCTGCTGGGGGGTCCCTGTGACCCCAGCCAGTCAGTTCAGGATCCAGAGAGCAGGAGAGACCTGAAGCTCTTCTGTGACGGACCCCTGAAGCCCAGCACCTCCTACAGGTCCTGTATGGAGCCCAAACCCTCATGGTTACACTGCCCCTGTGCCAGATCAGGGCCGAGAGCCTGAAGGGGAAAAAACAGAACCTGAAACTTGAAAATAGGGATTTGAATCAGAAAATATCAAATTTAACCCAAAAATATAATACAGAAAATATCAGAAAAGTAAAGAAAGACAATATAGATAATATTTTTTAAGTCATGGTGATCAAAACTTTGGGCCTGAATTTGGCTCCATGGTACTAAAAAACAAGAAGTCAAAGCCTTTGTACTAACACAGAGGTTTTAATTTATGTTAAATATAATGATAATGATTACATTATAATAACATTATGTTATTATAATTTGAATAACATAAATGTGTTATTATTATTAAAATGATTATTATTATTTTAGTAATAATGATCCTAATTATAATTACTTCAATACTATTAGTTATAGTGCTTCAATGATAAAAATTACTTTAATAATAATTACTTTTAATATTAAAGTTAACCCTCAAATCGCCACAGGAAAATCCTAAAAAAATAATAAACCCTTCGGGGAAAAAAGAGAAGAAACCTCTTTGCCTCTATGACGGACAGACTGCAATGGATGTCTGTGTACAGAAGGAACAACGTAATAATGTACAATACGACAGATTATTGAAATATTGTGAGTAGTAAGGCAGGTGTACGCCCGCTGCAGGAACAGCACCTTCGCTTGTTTTATGTTGACAGTAATGTGATTCAAACGTATAACAGCAGTGAAAGCAGCAGGACCACAGAAGCCTGCAAGGTGACAATGCACAAAAACTAAATGAGTGATTAGTGCATTGAGATGAAAATTACACATTATAATACCATTAAAGTAGTAACAATCATTGCTCTCAGCTTTTATTTATAACAACCACAACTGTGTAAACAAGTCAGAAGGTCAAAAGATGCTGTGTTCAGTAGATCGGTATTCAAAGAGAATCGTAATATCTATATAAAAGTCCTGTAATGTTTAAAGGATTTGAAGGAATACTCCAGTATGTGTTTGTGCAGGCTCAGCATCCGAGCCTTCACTCAGCTGTTTGACGAAGACGAGAAGGACTCCAGCTCTCCTTTGTACAGCGACACCTTCTTCTCAGTGCCTGTGGTCACCGAGGCAGGTGAGAGAGACATCACATGCATATGAATGATCATTTCTAATGGAAGAATGGCTTTTGTTCCCGTGGTTGAAGGGCCTCATCGTTCCCTCCTCAGAGCCTGTGAGCGGTGTGATGGAAGGCGTCAGCGCCGCTGTGTTTCTCCTACTCCTGATGGGGGGAGTCACTGCTGCTCTGCTCTGTAGACGAGCCGCTCGCCAACCGTGAGTCTATAAGGACACTGATTACCTTCTGAAACCCAAAGAACAGGACGCATTACTGCTCTCTACCTCCCACCTCCACTAACAGTAGCGCAGTACTTATTACAGCAGTGATCGTATGATTGGTGTGTTCTCCGTAAACCTGCTGCTCCACTTCCATCCTCAACATCTCCTGTGTGTTTTAGAGTACAAGACAGATCGACAGTCCGCATGAATGTGAGAGGAGAGACAACAGCATCAGGGGTCCAGCTGGGGGCCAGAGGGTAAGAGGACATAATATCACTAAGAATACTACTGCAGTACACCGCTGATTAGACGGAATACTGGGAAAACACAACATACCTTAGATGTATGTCAGTATATACTTTTTTGCTTAATAATCCTAACGTGAATTTTAATACCACTAATATTAGTGTGCCAGCCAGTAAAATGGGAATATTGTGAATATTTAAATGTGAACAGCTGTCCTCCAGATGTTAAAAACATTTCCTCCTTGTATTCCTCAGAAACCGTCGCGTCTCAAGGTGAGAAGATCAAACTTCTTCTCCTCTACTTTTAGTTGTCTTCTCAGTTTGTCCTTTAGTTAAAGAATATTTGCTTTGTGCCTTTCAGTCCGATCCGGATTGTGAACTTTGAGAGTCACTACAACAAACTGCTGGCCGACTCCAACTACCTGCTGTCAGAGGAGTATGAGGTGATGATGTCATAGTTACGTATCACACATATCGTATTATAAAGAGAAACAGAGAGACTTTATCTCATAACATTATCAGACAAAACTTTACTCCAAATGTGAAGGAGACATTTTCATGTCCTTCTGTGTCGTTTTCTTCAGGATCTGAAAGATGTCGGTCGTAATCAGCCGCTGGACTCGGCTCTGCTACCGGAGAACCGCGGCAAGAACCGGTACAACAACATCTTGCCCTGTGAGTGAGCAGCATTAACACAAGGAGAAGAAGAAGACTCTTCTTCTGTGCTGCTGACGGTGTTTCTGTCTCCAGATGACTCCACCAGGGTGAAGCTTTCCTACGTGGATGATGATCCGTGGTCCGACTACATCAACGCCAGCTACATGCCTGTAGGGCGCTTCTTTGACTCGTTGATCAAGGAGTACTTGAGTAGTAACTAAGTACATTTAATCTAACTAAACATTTAGTTTGGTTTGATTCTAAAATATCTCAAGCTGCATCAAGCTGAAGGAGCTTCTCTCGCTTCTTCCTGTGTGTTTTAGGGTAATACCTTTCGAAGGGAGTACATTGCAACTCAAGGTCCTCTTCCTGGAACTAAGGATGATTTTTGGAAGATGTTGTGGGAGCAAAACGTCCACAACGTCGTGATGGTCACTCAGTGTGTGGAGAAAGGCAGGGTGAGTATGAAGGTCACCGTTACTCTGTGGGAAGCCTCAGCAGCACTGAACCTTCCTCCTCATCCTCACCTGTATGCAGGTAAAGTGTGACCACTACTGGCCCTTCGATCAGGACCCTCTGTACTACGGAGACCTCATCGTCCAGATGGTGTCAGAGTCGGTTCTTCCTGAGTGGACCATACGAGAGTTCAACATCTGCAGCGTACGACGTCTAGAAGGACTACGATGTTGATTTATTTAGATGCTTATTATTTAGCTCGTTGTTGTGTATGTGTGTCTGCGTGTCAGGAGGAGCAGCTGAGCTCCACCCGACTGGTGCGTCACTTCCACTACACGGTGTGGCCGGATCACGGAGTCCCAGAGAACACTCACTCCCTCGTCCAGTTTGTGCGCACTGTGCGGGACTTTGTCACCAGAAGTCCTGGATCTGGACCTACAGTGGTCCACTGCAGGTACAGGGACTCAAACACTGTCCACCTCCACTATGTCTCTCCTCATCTGTGCATTACGAAAGGAATATAACGTTGACTAAGTACAACCTTTATTCATCTGTTAAAGTCTGTATCTTTACTGGGGTCTGGTGTGTTTGTCAGTGCCGGGGTGGGTCGTACGGGGACCTTCATCGTTCTGGATCGAGTTCTGCAACAGCTGGACACCAGAGACGGGCTGGACATCTATGGCTCCGTCTTTGACCTGCGACTCCACCGGTCACACATGGTGCAGACGGAGGTGAGGTTACGTTGCATTACGTGGTGTTATAGCCTGCTTCACTGTACTGTGTTATAAGATAAGATGTTATAATACCATACTATGGTATGTTGTTCGCTACATAATACCACGATTCACTATGCTACACTATGTTATACCCTACTATGGTGTACTACTATACTATAATATGCTTTACTATACTTTACTTTGCTGTATTATTATATTATACCACACTATACTCTATAACATACTATGTTATGACATAGTTTTTCCTCCACCTTTCCTCAGAGTCAGTATGCGTATCTCCATCAGTGTGTATGCGACGTTCTTAGAGCCAGGAAGCTCCACAGCGAGCAGGAGAACCTCCTCTATGCAAATGTCATCTACAAGCCCGAAAGAGGTGGGGAATTATAAACTCCACCTTCAGCTCAACAACCATCAAACTCCACCTTTAGCTCACCGACCATCAAACTCCACCTTTAGCTCAACAACCATCAAACTCCACCTTTAGCTCACCAACCATCAAACTCCACCTTTAGCTCATCGACCATCAAACTCCACCTTTAGCTCATCAACTATTAAACTCCACCTTTAGCTCACCAACCATCAAACTCCACCTTTAGCTCATCAACTATCAAACTCCACCTTTAGCTCATCAACTATTAAACTCCACCTTTAGCTCACCAACCATCAAACTCCACCTTTAGCTCATCGACCATCAAACTCCACCTTTAGCTCATCGACCATCAAACTCCACCTTTAGCTCATCAACTATTAAACTCCACCTTTAGCTCATCAACCATCAAACTCCACCTTTAGCTCATCAACTATCAAACTCCACCTTTAGCTCATCAACCATCAAACTCCACCTTTAGCTGATTTAGAGACATTACAGTTAAAATATCTATTTTCCACATACATATATATTTTTTTCTCACAAATATATTCTTATAATATAAATATATTCTTTTTCCGACAGAAACCCACTGCAGACGTTAAAGATTCTATGATTGATATGATCAATCAATATTAGTTGGACGATTGGTCAATGCTTTCTATTCTTTATTTATGGAAAATGCAGAATTCATATTCAACTGAACTGTAAATTTACTTCATATCTGTATTTGTATATATTTTGTTATATAGATCTATTTCTAACTTATGTTTTATTGTGTTTTTTTTAGATATAAATATTTCAGATATTATATATAACTATCACATAGTAGGAAGATGGCTAATAATTAATTATATTTGATCAAAAAATATTATTGTTAAGTTTTAAAGGGAAAATGATTTGTTTTTATTATAAATGTATCAAATATTTTATTTTTTTTCTGAAAAAATCAACTGTACACAATGTATTTTGTCTGAGCAGTTAATTAAACACCACAGAAGAAGTATTTCTCTGATTTCCTCTTTATAAAAAACCCGATTCAGCCCCAACATCTTGACTGAAGAACAAGATCGATGTACTATTTTTTTTACTTCTCCTTGATTAATATTGCACTTTATACTTTACTACATGTCAGTGGTACATATAGTACTTTATACTGTACTACATTTCAGGTACATGTTGTACTTCAAAGGACATGAATACTTCAGATTCACATCACAGTGTGGTAGAGAGACATGAATACACGCTGACGCAAAAGTGTAGTCATGTATATTTCGAGATGACGTCACTTTGCCGGGAGAGGCCCGGGTCCGGCTCTCCCAAAGCACACAGCCCGCGCATGCGCAGTGCTGCGGCTCTTTACCACATTGAAGCTGCTGAACTCTCGGAAGTTTAGCCAAGTTGCAGTGATTTAGCCCAACAGGCTAGCGGCACAAACACCGTCCCGCGGCGGAAAGATCGTCATTTTAAGAGAAAAAGGCGATTTTTGACGGAATCCCTCTGTGTGTAGTGAACCGAGGAGGACTACCGATGGATTTAACCCCTTTTTCAGGGTTTCATATGAGCGAACAACAACGTTAGACGCCTGTGGAAGAAGTTGTGATTGTTTTTTGGCGCTCTAGCAGCGCAGAGGAAAGATGGAGGATCTGCTGGAGTAGCAGCAGGATAACGATAGCTGATGGTCGTCTAGTGTTGGGATTCGGAACCTGTATTACGTCACTGTGACTGTAAGTATGCCGTTTGTTACTCCATCGCGTACGGGAGAGCCTGCTGGCACAAAGCGTCTGTCCCCGGGACGGAACAGATAGTTAGCATCGCAGCTAATTAGTTAGCTGGAATCTGTTAGCTTACTGAGCGGTGCGTTTAGCTTTTAGCTAACTAGCTGCCATCGCAATGCTAACCTCAAGTTACACTAGTTAGTTAGCAAATTAGTCGGTCAGCTGGTGATGGTGTCAGACCTATCACAGGGAACACTAGACACACACACACACACACACACACACACACTGTTAACTGGGAACACTAGACACACATACACACACACACTCTGTTAACTGGGAACACTAGACACACACATATACACACACACACACTGTTAACTGGGAACACTAGACACACATATACACACACACACTGTTAACTGGGAACACTAGGACACACACACACACACACACACTGTTAACTGGGAACACTAGACACACACACACACACACACACACTGTTAACTGGGAACACTAGACACACATATACACACACACACTGTTAACTGGGAACACTAGACACACATATACACACACACACTGTTAACTGGGAACACTAGACACACACACACACACACACACACACACTGTTAACTGGGAACACTAGACACACACACACACACACTGTTAACTGGGAACACTAGACACACACACACACACACACACACACTGTTAACTGGGAACACTAGACACACACACACACACACACTGTTAACTGGGAACACTAGACACACACACACACACACTGTTAACTGGGAACACTGGACACACACACACACACACACACTGTTAACTGGGAACACTGGACACACACACACACACTGTTAACTGGGAACACTGGACACACACACACACACACACACACAAGAACAACATATTTTAAAAATAAATTGGGGGCATTTTTAAAAAACGTGTCAAATAACTGAACTTTTGTTAATAATAAAAATACTTCTTTGGGCTTCCTGTACATGCAATTGTCATCAAAAGTCTTTCTTAGATTTATTTTTAAAACCAAACATCGGACTGCTTTTCTTTTGTAGTTTCTCGTGTTTAGCAACATGTGAAGTCCAACAGTCGTCTGATTCACAGCTTCCACCGTCGTCTTTCTCTTATTGAGCTGATTGCACATTTAAAATGACCAAAAAACTCCAAATACTTTACTCTGATTGATTTGTTCCCTCAGTAAACATTGTAAACATGAGTTTATGGTCTCAGTCTCTAGTTTCAAGTCTTCTTCAATCAGCATGATGCTCATTTAGAGTCAAACAGACCATAAAGCAGGGCACGCTTTAGGGCGGGGCTACACACTGATTGACAGGTGTCTAACAGGCGTGTGTGTGTGTTTTAAGGCTTTATTGGAGTGTTTTCGTGGTCACAGAGCTCCATGACGCTGCAGCCTGATCACGCGTTAATTGCTTCATTCATTCTGAATTAAGGAGCCAAACTGGATGTCAGTTACACATCTTCTGTCATGTGACCTCTACTATGTCTCTGCACAGTTGCTGTTCATGTTTCCACACCAACCCGGGCATGAGAGTCCTTCTGGCTTCGAGGATGGAACCAGATCTACTGGAGGCAGGATCTAGGTGAGGAGGTCACCTGAGAAACGCCTCGTGTATGTGATGCTTATCTAATCAGCTGTTGTGTCGCAGACATCACATGGTGCTCTGAAGAAGCCATGGGTAGCTGCTTAAGCTGTCCACAGAAAGAATCCGTTCCAGATGATCATCAAAGCAAATTCAGGGTGAGTTGATGGGACCATCTCGTCTGAGAGGGACACCGTGTTTCTGGTCGTCGTGGTGATGGAGGACATCTGCACCAGCTGTCAGGAACTATAACTGTCCAATCCAAGTAGGACATGGTGAGGGACCCACGCAGAGGGAGACTAAATGTTCTACCTCGTTATCCCAAAAAGAGTCATTAATCTGATACGCCGTCAAAATCCAAATATATTTATTACAAGCTCCTCTTTACTTTGTGATATAACCTGAACGGGGATCATGGGAAAGCCACTGGGGGTCTGAGGACGTCCAGTTTGAAACATTTGTTGGTCACCTGTCGTGTTGTTGTGAGATGAGCAGAGGACTGACCCACTGACCCGTGTTCTGTTCTACCATGAATCTCTCATCCGAGTACTTTGGACACAGCTTCATCCCCGCTGTGATGGCTGGCTGAACACTGGGCGCGTTAGCGTGTTGGCGCGTTAGCTTGTTGCGGCTGCTAATGTTAACGCCAGCGGCTCGAGCAACTTTGAAATACATGGTTTTCTAGCTTCCAAACAGACGCAGCCCCTCGTTGCTCCTCGTTGCTCCTCGTTGCTCCTCGTTGCTCCTCGTTGCTCCTCGTTGCTCCTCCCTGTTTTCATGTAGCGACGGCGCCTCTGACTGCTTGTTGCTACCTGCACAGGTGATAAACGTTGACGATGATGGGAACGAACTGGGCTCAGGTGTGATGGAGCTGACTGACTCTGAACTCGTCCTACATACCCATCGGCGAGACGACGTCAGGTGGCCCTACCTGTGTCTGCGTCGCTATGGCTACGACTCGAACCTCTTCTCCTTCGAGAGCGGCCGGCGCTGCCAGACGGGTCAAGGTACTTTTCTTTCATCGTTTCATCCTTTCATTTCATCTGCTGAGATTAGAGTGAAAAAAACAACAGATGCTGTTTTTTTTCAGGTATTTTTGCCTTCAAATGTTCTCGAGCTGAAGAAATCTTCAACATGCTGCAGGAGGTGATGCACAGTCACAGCATCAGTGTGGTGGAGGAGGCGGTGCTGGAGCCCCCGGCGCCCCACACGCCTGCAGGTAGACCCGCCCACCGGCTTCCTGCTTCCTTAAAGTGTAATTCCTGCGATAATTGACCAAAAGCTGCTTTTCTGCATTAAGACAGTATTTCGATAATCGACTTTAGGGATCGACCGATATGGATTCTTTTAGTGCCGATACCGATTTTTCTTCATCAGCCTTAGCCGATGACCGATATGGGCTGCCGATTTTCTTAAGCCGATATTTGGAGCCGATGCTGCTTTTGCTCCTTCAACTTACATCACCAAAATGACACAATGATGATCACAAATGTTACAAGTCCCAATACTCAGGACCACTGCAGGACCGCACCATGCTCTGCCCAGGCACAGTGCGCTCACGCTCCACCTCCAACGTAGTATTGTCACGTTTTGCCCCCCCCAAATTGTGACACAATGTGACAATACTACGTTTGCCTTGCAACTACGTCACGTGACTATGAAGTTTCCCTCAGCTAAAAAAAACAACATGGCGGACTGTCGGCGTATTATCTGTGCATTTCTAGTGAGAAGTATGCGTTATGTTTTCATAATGTAGAAGACCTTCCGTTTATTAGGTTCTACGTTGCAGCCCGAGGACCTCCGATGCCGATCCACGTAAAAAGTGCAAATATCGGCCCGATCTATCGGTCGATCCCTAATCGACTTGTATTGGTTGATCGACGGAAAAATAGATAGTGTGTTCTGTGTTTTAATGCAGAAAACAGCTTTTGGTCCATTATGGCAGCAATTCCACTCTAATGTCACTGCGGTGTCTGTGTGCGTGCAGCTCTCGGTTACTCGGTGCCTAACGGGGCGACCAGGATCCCGTCTGTGGGGGAGGCTCCGTCTCACCCCTCCACCCGACACCCATCTGTGGCGAGCACCCGTCTGCCCTCCGTGGGAGAAGAGTCCACTCACCCCCTGCTGGTGGCCGACGAGGCGGTGAGACATCTGTCTTCTCCCCCCCCCCCACATTGATGCGTGTGTGGTGTTTCCCTTTGATGTCTCATGCGTCTCCTGCTGCAGGTCCACACCTACGTGAACACCACGAGGCTCCTGGAGGAGCAGCCCAGCCCGCTGACGGGCACCACTCCTCTGGAGAGCCCCACCTCCCCCCGGGCTCTGTGCCCGCCGACCCCCCCGCCGCCCCCCAGGCTCCGCGCCGAGCCGCTGGACCCGGAGCCGCAGGTGCTGCTGGAGCCTCAGGGGGTCCGCTTCGTGCTGGGCCCCACCCCCGTTCAGAGGCAGCTGATGGAGAAGCAGCAGCAGCAGCAGGAGTCCAAGGAGGTGGAGGAGCCCCCAGAGACTAATGGCCACCTTGCGACCCCCCCCGAGGCGGCCCCCCAGCTCTCCAACGGCTCCACTGCACCTCGCCGCCAACGCCCGCCCCCCCTCACGCCAGACCTGCAGAATGTCAACAACTCTGCGCAGCGCCGCACCGCCCTGCTGGACTACGAGAACCTGCCGCCGCTGCCCCCCGTGTGGGAGAGCAGGAAGCCAAGCTCGGAGGAGGAGGAGAACGCCAAGACGCCGTCGGTCAACGGCTACAACCAGCACCCCCCCCCCCACAGCCTGCTGCACCACTCGTACTCCCACCTGCTGTCCCCCAGCCACGACGCCTCCCACAACTACGTCAACACGGAGAACGTGGGCGCTCCGCTCAGCGCCCACCGGCCCGACACGGCGCCGCGCCGCGCCGACGCCTCCACCGTCTTCAACTTTGACTTCCGCCGGCCGGGGGGGCACGCCGAGCCGCCCAAGACCCTCAACTACATCGAGGTGGAGATGGACGTTGCTGTAGGGAACAAGGGCGCCTCGGACGGCAGCAACCCGCACACGCCGCGCACTCCCACCTCCCCGCTGCCCCCAACCACCCCCACCCGCCGCACAGAGCTCTACGCCCTCATCGACATCGAGCGCACCGCCGCCATGTCCAGCCTGCAGAAGGCGCGACCGCGGGACGACGGCACGTCGCGCAAGACGCGGCACAACAGCACGGAGCTTCCCACCAAGTGACTCAGTGACTTCCTGTGGGCTCACGCCACCTTCCTCCTCCTCCTCCTCCTCCTCCTCCTCGTATGGTACAAATCAGTATTACAGAACAAAGCATTCCATTTATTCTTTTATATGATTGATGCTGCTGTAACCGGGGGTGACGTGGTACACACGTGTTTATGTACAGTAGGTTCTGGCACAATAAATGTCTGTCCCGTTTTTATTTGTACTTCGACCTCCGCGCGTCGCTCTGAGGCTTTATTGGTCCACATCAATCAATCAATCAATTAATTCTTTCATTCATTCAAATGTCTTGCTTGGATGAAAGTAAGGTTCCATTTATTTTTATCAGTAGGATTATTTAAAAAGTCTCAATAACAGCACGTATTCATCTTGAAGTTTTTAGCCTTAAAATAAACCTAAAGCTGTTTAACAAGACGATGAATTGAATCTGCATAAAGAACATTAAATCCACTGTTTAGTGTAACTGAGTAGCAGGAATATTATCTATGTTGCATTTTACAATGTGTGTTTCTATTTTCGATCCCATAAGAAGACCATACGTTCAAATGAAGAAACAATAGTTTATTCGTGCTCTCGCCAAATAATATCTACTCCTACGGGGACAGAACAAATATCCCCCCCGACTCCGTTCACCAGCAGGGAAACACTCAGATCAGGATCTACAGACTAGTTAGTAGTTCGCTCATCTCACCTTCCTGGCGGCCCTCCAGCTGAGAGCGATGACCCCAATGACCAATTGACTCGTCAATAAGCAGACAGCAACATTCCATCAGGTCGGGTCTGGCTTTCCACTCAGGAGCAAAAGGACGCCACATCGTTTGAAGTAAATAAAAGGGCCTCATTTGATAGACACCATGACAACATGGTGGACAACGTCGCTGCTAATGGGACCACTGAGCTCCTGTGCAGTCTGATGGACCCAAACACAACGTCTCACAGGTGTTCTATCGGGTTCAGGTCAGGTGGTCGTGAGGGCCAATCAATGTATCACTTCCTTCATCCTCCAGGTGCTGCCTGCAGACTGGCCATCAGACACCCCATCACTGACCTCCACCTTGGCTTCTCCAGACCCTTCCACGCCTACCACAGGTGCTCAAGCTGTGAAATGCACAATTCTGGTGCTACACAAGATACCGATGGCGCTCCAGGGTGCAGGACGCCCTGAGGCCCCCCATGAAGTCTTATTCTGATCAGTTCATGGGTTACGAAATGGCCTCATGATTCCAGCCAACACTTCCAGTCGAGTTCCAAGAGATCAGAACTTGAAATGGACCCGTCCCAGATGAACAACCCCCGTTTACCTGTAGTGGAGGGTAAACGCTAGGGGTGTAACGATCCAACTATATCGATCTGTGCTCGGCGAGTTGGCCTTATGGACGACATATATCGATCTAACAGCGTTTTAAAATGTAATAAATCAACTTTATCGATACTAGGAAATAACCCAGTTGGATTTAAGCACGTCAGACTTTTTTCTTAGCACTTTTCATGATAAAGGCTGTCACAGACTGAGCCGTGACGCGCTCACGCAGTACGCAGGTCCCGCCGTCCCGAGCCCCGATTCTACTTCCGGGTTTCACGGCAAAGCCGACGGAATGTTCCACACGGGTTGAAATAGAGGGGTATTGCGGGGGTTGGTAGGGGGAAACCATTATTGCAGGGGTGTTTTTTGTGTATATCACCAATACGGGTTTTTTTTCTGCTACACTGCTTACAGCAGTGTTTGCACTTTATTCAAATAAAATGTGAATGCATTTGCCATTCATTGTTGTTTACTTGTTTATATTCATAATTAATTGATACCTGATTCAATTACAAGAAACAGGAATCTAGGAAATTTATTTCAGTCACACTGGTTGAATTTTTGGCTAAAAAGTTACTGAATCGATTTCAAGTCATTGAATCGTTTCGTATCGTTCTAAATGAACCTAATATCGTCCTTGAATCGTATCGACAACCACGAATTGTAATCGAATTCGTTAAAAAACGAATCGTTACACCTCTAGTAAACGCACACAAACGCTGTTTACGCACCTCAAAAAGATCCCTACGCCTTCTACTGTTGGAAGAATCCAAAATAAATTTGGTGAAATTTTTAAACACCCAAGAATACGTATCATATTGTTGAACATACAAAAACTGATTCGCCTGCCTGTTCAGAATGGATGAAAATCGGAATATTATGAGAGAACAATTTAATTAATTCCCTCAAAGAGATGAAACAACTGTGTACAAGACTGCACACACGCAAATATGCAAGTTTGAGGCAGTTTCTTACCCAGGAAACATTTTACCCAGAATGCAGTAGATATTTATTTACAAACAAATGCAAAAAACACTTTATTTTCATCAAAACTTACTTTCAGAAGGAAAAATGTGATACAGAAAAAACAAAAAAGCTGATCTGACGTCACGTTTCAGCTGAACGTCTGATTGGTCGAGTCGTCACTGAGCGACCAGCCTCCGTTTCGTCGTCTGCTCCACCAGTTTGTGATAATCCTCCAGTTTGTCTCGGACTTTGTTATAAACCTGTAAACACAAGCAGCACGTTGGTCACATGCAGAAGATGTGAAGGCTCCACAGGAAGCGAGGAGGACTCACGCTGCTGCTGGTCTGCGTCTCGTTCAAGCTGCGCAGCAGCTGATCGATGGAGGTGTACGGGAGCCACACGGAGGAAGACGTGGCCGACAAAGGTCCCTGCAAGGCGCCACACACGCGTCAGTCTCACCAATCGTTGAAAGACAACCGCCGAGTCAAAGTACTTTACCTCTATTCCAAAGTACTGGTGCCCCCTGCCGAGCAGAGCGTCCACGTACTCCAACACCAGCTCCGCCGCAGCATCCAGGAGGTCAAAGTTCAGGTAGAGACGCAGCAGAGAGGCCGCGTCCACTTCCTGTAACAAACACAGCTGCATCATGGGAAAATAACCACAACAATGTAGCGTCCACTTCATGGAGGAAGTTGGCCGCACTGTCACCTTGTAGGACTTGATGAGCCAATCAGGCAGCGGCACGCCGTGTGACAGCAGCTTGCTGATGACACAGCGGTGGTGGCGTGCGTTGGCAGAAGGATACCTGTCCAGGTAAGAGGCCAGCAGCTGCCACGCCTCGTCTGTCGCACTGTCACACAACAACCATGTTATTTAAGTACTATTAAACCAGCGCAGCTCACACGGTTTCACCTTTGACCTTTAATACCTGGACTCTTTGGTGTTGACGACAGAAGACAGCTGATTAGCAGCCAACCAGCTCCAGGCTTCGTTCTGCGCCTCCTCCCCCCCAAACTGGAGTTTAATGCACCTGACGACCAAAGATCTGTGTTCATGCGTGTGACACATTGTGGACGTGTCCAGAAGACAACAGGACGAGGAAGCACAAACTCACTTGAAGGTCAGACCCTCGAACACTGAAGTCAGGTTCAGTTTGAAGGTTTGACAGACGGACAAAGCCGAGTCAAACAAACCTGTTTGGACCAACAGGGTCACCATCTCCTCTGCTGAGGCGCTTCCTGCACACACACAGCACACACACACACACACACACACACACACACACACACACACACACACATATTATCCAATATCCACTTGGGCCATTTCATGCCAAACCAAAAGGACCAAGCTAAAGACATCAGGGTCATCAGCAGATTACGCTCATCAGTAGCTTTGTAATGTTTACAGCTTGTTGTTGTTACTGTTATTCATTTAGGGGTGGGGGTGGGGTGGGTGGTGTACCAGCGATAGCAGCAGAGGGCGGGTGGTGCAGGGCGAGGGTCAGGCGGCTTCGTGACACCACGTATTCTTTCTCCAGGTCTTTGAGTTCCAGGATGTCGACCTGACGTTTGACTGCAGAAAAAAACGAACATTTTTAGATGGAGATCCATGATTGGTATTTAAGACGGAGGCTGGTTGGTTAAAGACGAGCCACCTGGTTCAGAAGAAAAGTCTCCATCAGAGTTCCTCTTTGGAGAAGCTCCTGGTCTCTCGTACTGAAAAACAAACACATATGGATGAGCTTGTGTAATGTGTGTGCATATATTGTGTCTCATATACAAACTCATAAGGGGTCAAAAAGGAGACCAGGTGCTGCTAAATAACCTCACTTCCATGCAGGAAAGGCTCCAATAACGCAAAGAGAAAATCACAGAGGGTTTGGAGAGAAACTCTCCCTGCTGGCTACGTGTACACGTGCGTGTAGAAGTACCACGGCTCCAGAGACGGGCTGCACGATCCAGGCGTACTCGGGTCGGATGAGTCGCAGGCAGTTCAGAGCAGCCAGGTAACAGTTGACCTGCTTCTGGAGGCCGTGACGCGTCCGAACCTCTCGGCCGAGACGCATCCCCAACTCAAACATCACCGAACCCGCTGAGGAGACACAATGACAATGAGTATCCAAGTGTGCACCTCCAGTGACCCGTTGTTGCTGTTGCCGTCTACCTTTCCTGAAGTTGTGTCTGTTGATGTGGAAGGAGTAAAGCAGCTCGTAGTAGTTATGAGCCAGAAGGTCCAAACCTCGGGCCCGAGACTCAATGATCCCAACGACCTGGTTAAAACACGACGAGCTGTCAATCCATTAAGAATTAACTGCATTGTAATGCGTGTGAATGTGAATGTGTCCCCATCATAACCAGTCAGAAGGTTCACCTCATCATGCAGGTTCACGTAGGAGAACTGGACCAAGTCTTGGAGCTGAGAACGTTCACAAAGAACAACGACAAGCTGACGGAGACAATCCTGCTGCCTGAACAGGAAGAGAAACGTACGATTAAAGATGGTCACACAGCTCTCATACATTACTGCTAGAGTTCCCTATAATAGTAACAAGTAAAACCTCCCTTTGAACTTGATGCATAAATATTAGTATTAATGAGCATCAATGTAACGTAGCCAAAGTATTGAGAGCTCGTGAGGCCGCGTTGCCCCTGCGATCCATTTCGCCAAGTCCCGCCTCCTGTCACTCATCAGAGCAGAGTGACGCAATAATCACGCGACTAAAACCAATCGATAATGAAATTGGCTTTTAATAAATCGATTTATTGTTGCAGCCCCAATGAGTAGACACCTCTTTCTCCATCTGGAAGCATGCGCGTTTATATGTTACATGCGTGTGCACTTGTACATACATGCTGCTGTCGGGGTTCTGGGTCAGGGCTTCATAGGCTTCACTGTTGTGTCCCAGGTCCAAATGATGTTTGAATATTCTGGTCCAAAGAGCCGCCTTAAGACCACACACACAACATTTAGCTCTTACCGGATCCACTTGTGTGCTGAATGTCATGTGACCACGAGATGCACCTGACTGTTGGTGTCGCTCACAGCCTCTGTGATGGCCAGAGAGGCGAGCTGGATGACCAGCTCAGGTAGACCGACGTCCTCCAGCAGGCGCAGCACCTGCACAGGTAAACCACCAACGAGGAGGACTCCTGGTTAGAACACAGACCCATACGGGGATCCTCGCGGCCTTTTCAACGTACTTGGGGAGTTTTTGCTGCTGTGAGGCTTTTGGGACTGAGACCGATAATCAAGAACGTTTTCTTAGTGCTCATTTAGGGAGTCGCCATCTCGTCCTGGTTGAGGAGTGAGAGGTCAGAGGTCAAAGCAGAGAGCGCCAACGAGGCCGACGCACCAAACAGGAGACACACATTGGATGTGATCATCCAATGTGCAAAAGAAACTTTCCTTTTATATCCAACAAGAAATCTAAAACGCAGTGTTCTTCCTGACGTTAGCCGGTTGTTGCTGCTGCGCCGATACGTTTTTTGATCACGTTCCTCCAATCGATTAGTTGTTCTTTCTTTCAGGACGGAGGACGTTGCATGTGAACAGAGGAAAATGTGTAATTGGGCTAATAAAATAAACTATTTGGAACATTAGTGATTGATAGAACTGCATGCTGGGTACAGCTCGCCTGCCATCACAAGAAGAAACACCGTCGCTACACGAAAACACGGTGAAGAGCAGCAACACAACTTGGATGAGTTGGATCAGAAAACAATTTCAGAGTTGATCGAGCTGCTGCTAATAAGTTAGCTATGAAGCTAACTATCAGCCAGTGAATGAATGCGATCCTTTGAGCACCTTGTTGTAGTACTGCAGTCTGGGTGTGGACGCGGCGTCCTCCTCCTCGCTGCCGCTCAGTCTTACAAGGAACTCCTCCTTCTCCACCTCTGTTGCTGCCTCCTGGAAACACTGCAAGGCCTGAAAACAACAACAACAACAACAACAGCGTTTAACAACAACAACAAAGAGCGCGTGGAGCCTCTGACCTGCAGACCCACCTTCTGCCCCTCCCCGTTGGCCAGGTAACACTGACCCAGCATGAAGCGACAGGAACCGATGTTCACCTGACACCAGGGACCAATGAGACGCACGTACTCCTACAAACACATGTCACATGGTGTGTGAGGTCACAGGAGTTCACCTCCAATCAGAGGCTGCAGATGGATCATACGTGTCCTGCTACTTTCATACATGTGCAGAGATTTAACAAGCTGCTAATGAACGGTTAATGGATCAATACATTAGTTATGTCAGGGACCCTTTGAGGACGAATAGAGACATAAGACCCCTACAAACCCCCCCCACTGGAAAAAAAACCCTGTTTCTTGTTTTGAATTACATATAAACTATAGAACATGTGTTTTTATTCATAAAATAATGACATCACTTTTTTTTACACTGTGTTATATTCCAGTATTAGAACCGACCCAGTGCGTTAAGGAATAAATGAACACGACCCACCTGCAGCTGAGTGTACTGACAGTTACCCATCATGCACTCTGGGAACTGGAAACCAGCGTTACTGGGCCAACTGGAAGCCAACAAGTCAAGATTCAACAACCAACTAGTCCAGAAGTCCCCATAATAAATAAACCGGTGGTCAAAGGATACAGCAGCTGAGCCAGCAGGACGACCACGTTGGAGATCATGTGACTCCAGAGGAGCAGCGAGCTGCTCTGCTGCTCAGAGTGAATCTGAGAGATGATCAGCTTCCTCGCTGCCGTCTGATAGAAGAGCTCCAGCACCGTCTGAGGACTCTCCACTGCCGACAAAAGCAACGGTATCACTGATATGGGACTGTTGGCTCATACTGGAGTCTGCTTCCCTCATTTAGCCACCGAGCATCACGTACTGTCTCCACACACACACACACACACACACACACACACACACACACACACACACACACACACACACACACACACACACACACACACACACACACACCTGATCGGTGGGTGGAGACGGTCGGTGTGTCTGACAGCTCCAACACTGTGAGGTGCTGCAGGTTTGAGTC
Source organism: Apeltes quadracus (assembly GCA_021346845.1). Lineage (NCBI taxonomy): Eukaryota > Metazoa > Chordata > Actinopteri > Perciformes > Gasterosteidae > Apeltes > Apeltes quadracus. Next base: position 19,804,900 of record CM037935.1, read on the forward strand.
TCTGGAGGAAGTCACAACAAATTCTACATCTATTTGGGTGCATTTCTCAGATGTTCAACCAATTAATGATGAGAGTTAAACAGAATCCAACAGCGTTTAAATGGACGAATGATGAACTCACATGATGTCGATGGGCACAGAGGAGGCCAGACTCCCACTCATGTGTTTGAGGAGGTAATAAGAGGAGAGCAGGTTGGAGCTGCGAGGGATCAGGTCCTGCTGGAGCTGCAGCAGGTGAGCCCCCCCCCCCAGAAACATCTGACACAAACAGACCGTTTATGAGCTTCTGTTCAGTTCCACCTGCCTGGTTAACAGGGTGGTGTGTGTGTGTGTGTGTGTGTGCGCACACGCACGTTGTCTCCAAAGCGCAGGTAGAGCTTCTGCAGGATCAGCAGGTCTCTACAGAAAAGGGTTCTGGTCATGGCCAAGTGACTCACGGCCTGACAGACGACAGAAACCGCACAGCTGCTTCCCAGCAGCTGAGACGGGCGGATCCTCCGCTGGACGCCTGAACGGACACGACGAAGAGAAGAACCTGTTACTCTTCACAATATTTAGACATTAAAATCGGAATATGAAAAAGCATCCTACGCAGGAGCGCAAGGGGGCGTCGCTTTGCTCATAGCCCCTCCCCCCGGCCATGGAGGCGTCGCCCTGCAGTAGTTGGATGGTTGGTTTCTTTAGTCTCTTTCCATGGCGACGGTTTTTAAACAAAGTCGACTAAGCGGCTCATTCACGTTATTCATTCTCTTCTTTCTCTCTGTTTAAAACCTTCGTAACCATTTGGACTCGTTTGTTCTAATTGGCTGTGTGCGTGGAGGCGCTGCCTAAGCCCGCCTCCTGTAGACGATGAAAGCAGACATGGATGCAGCGTTGGTGACATTTGAATGCAGCAGCAAAAACAATCGCGCTTGTGCTCATACATTGTGCGATATCTCAACCCACCAGGTAGGACAAGTCCATCTGCCCCCACGTCAGAGTCCGTCTCCAGGTCCATCTCCCTCAGCAGAACCATCATGGCGGCCATCGGGTTACGGATGTCCTGCAGTTTGTTCTGGATGTCCTCAATCACGTTCTCTCTGCAGGAGACCACGGCACGTTTGAATAAATCCTGGGTAGCTTCAGAAGTCCTTTCAATAGATGCCATTGATGGAAGGACTGACTCATCGTTGGAGAGCAGGTTCTCCAGGACCAGTTCGGCTGCTCGCTCAGGTGACTCCAGGTGTTCCAGAGCTTTCTCCATCTCGTAGGCCATCGCTCCAGAAACTGCATCACTGAGCAGCCGCAGACACTGGACCAGCTGCAGGAGGTCCCTGCTGAGATCAGGGTCTGAGGGTCCAGACCATCACAACATGAATACACGCTCAACATACAGCTGGACGATTTGTGAAGACGTGATGACCTTCGGTTATGGGCGTCTCCTCCTCTGAGAACAAGCACTCATCAGAAGACAAGTAGAGATGATCTACAGCGAAACAAGGCAGCAGGAACGAAACGAAACCCTGAAACACAACAAGCAGGTTGGACCCTCGAAAAGCGGCTCTGATCCCCGGATCAATGACTGAATCCAATGGAGCACCTTCTTCAGCAGGATCACCAGCCCAGTGCTGCAGCTCACACTGAGGCCCAGCGGGACAGACTGGACCTCCTGGTACTGAAGACAGCACGCGTAGAACTTGGACCAGAACTCCACCTGCAGCTGACGGTACTCCTCCTGAGAAAACTCAAACTCCGTCACACTGCTTTGGAGCTACGAGAGACAAGACAGGTGGACATGATTCAGAAATACAGCTTCAAACAAAAACATGCCATGTATGATAAATAAATCACATATAGAAAATATATATTTGCAAACTGAATGTTTAAAACAAAAAAAGTACCTCAGTCTCCACGGCAACGGTCACCTCTTTCTTCAGATTGTCCCAGGACGCATCGATGCTCCTCTGAGAGCCTCTGCGGTAAATCTGACACACTAAACAATCAACGACTGCAGAGCTTCAACACACACGTGTCTAGTATTTATATCACGGTAGATAGAAAGATTGACCGATGATGAACTCATCGTTTCACACTGATCACCTGTAGAGCTTTAACGATCGCTGAGGAAGTGAAGTGTAGAGGAGAGAAGATGACATCCAGGTACGTCTCCTGTTTACCACACAACAGGTAACAATGAACATCATGTCGCCATGACAACACACACAACAACCTAGATACACGTTTCATCTCAGTCTCACAATTTATCCAAAGTGAATAAATATCAGCACTTAATGAAATTAGATCATTAGATCTCTCATTTCAGCTAGATTTGAGTGTGACAGTCTAATTGATTAACTGTTGCAGCCGTCTTCCCCCCCCCCCCCTCCCATGTGCTCACGGTCTGGACTTACTCGGGGGTCCTGGTCCACCCCGATATGGACTTCTTCTTCAGGTGCAGGCTGAACAAACACCTGATTCCACTGACCTGCTGCGTTACTGAAGAAAACACTTCATCACGATCAGTTTCTGCTTCCGAGGAGCAGCAGGAGAAACATCATGTGACTTACTGCTCAAAGTTGATATATTTGACCACAGTGTTGTTGGATTCGTCCACCCAGACGGCCCAGATGTCTGTGGAGGTCAGAGAAAAGTCCACCAGAGTCTCCTGTGGAAATATTAAACATGAACCCGGTTAGACCCAGGCTCATGGCCAGTCAGACATTAGTAGGATGTTCTGGACCTCTGATTATCATCTGAATTATAACTGAACACCTCATTCCAGAGGAGATCAGCAGGATCTCAACCAAAGCAGAGCTGCTGCTGGTTCGGAGCCAGAGCCTAGTTCCAAATCGGTTCTTTGGTTTTCCACCGCGAAAGCACCAGCTTTGTGGTTCTTAAGTGGTTCTTAAGTAGCACCATATCATTGCTGGGCTAGAAGTAAGAACTACTACTACTACTACTACTACTACTGACGGAGTCGCAGAGACCTGAGGAACAACCATCACCGCCGGCAGCTCGAATCTTTAATCCAGGACATCACAGCTCACCTGCGTGGTGAACAGAGAGGAGATGTGGTCCAGGCTGTAGCGGTTTTTGTCCGTGGCGACCAGCTGCAGAACTGTGAACTGTCCTCTCTGAGGGACGGACAAGTAGACACAGACACAGAGGCCGGACAAGGAGGACGAGACCCTCAGACGGTGACCTGCGCCGGACTGACGCTTCAGTCCCCTGCAGGACGGGACGTAGTCCAGCGTGTCGGCCTCCAGCAGACACGCCTGCTCCTGAGGGGGGTGGAGGGGGGGGGGGGGGGACAACAGGTGTTATGACGGGGTACTTCGTCCTGTACATACTAGAAATACTAACTAGTTACTGCTAACTAATAGTCTGGGAAGTAAAATAGGTAAAATGATGTGAACAGACTGGAGAGTGAAGGTCTCACCCGGATGGACCACATGCGCAGCTTGTGGTCCTGACACAGAGCAAAGATGAAGGTGTCCTCCTCCAGCTCTCTGACAGCCAGACTGAGGGCCACGTCAGCTGGACTCTGCTCGCCCCGGATGGATGAGGGCATCCAGCCCGACAGCCGCAGCATCATGGAGCTCCTTTTCAGCTCCATCACAGACACGCCGCCTGCAGCACACAACACACACCATGAGAACCTGACCATGGCAACCCGTCTGTGTGACCATGCTGGGACCATGGAAACCCATCTAAACCACCGTGCGGGGACCACGTGGTTCCTTGCCTGTACCTTGTGTGCCGAGAGGGGGCAGAGACACCACCCTGATGCCGCCGGCAGGTGAAGCCAGAGCGTAGTGGGCCTCCCCGGACTCACTGAGCCAGGCGGTGGAGGTGCTGGGACTCCCGTTGTGGCCCACTAAGCTGGGGATGAGGGCGCTGAGAGAAGGTTCATGCAGACTCAGCTTCCCCACGTCAGTGAAGATCGACTGCATGTGGAGCTCCGTTACCAGCTCCTGTGGAGGACACCAAGGTGAGTGGACACCTGATGTTAAATAGAAGCTCTTCAGCTCTGCTAACTTACCAGTTATACCAGTATAACGTAGGAAATACTGTATTCAACGAACATTATATTTCATTTAGCTGAGGATTGTATCAAAGCAGAACAATTAACAAAAGCAAACGTATTCATGAAGGCCACGCTGCAAAGTGAGGTGAGTGTCTGAAGTATTTAAACTCACTACTGTACACGGTGTGTGTGTGTGTGTGTGTGTGTGTGTCACTCACACTGCGGTACATGCGGGTGGGGTGGGGCAGCACCAGCCTGTGGACGCTCTGATTGGTGGAGACCAGGATGATGACGTTGCTGAGGGTTTCCTGGACCACGACTCCCCCAGGTAGAACGCTGCAGTGACTCAGCTGCAGCCTGACGGCGTTGTTCAGCAAGTTGGTGTCCAGAGACTGTTCCACCAGCTGAACACTGTCACCAGCAGTACACCTGGAGAGACACACGGTCACATGCAGGACACCTGGAGAGACACACGGTCACATGCAGGACACCTGGAGAGACACACGGTCACATGCAGGACACCTGGAGAGACACACGGTCACATGCAGGACACCTGGAGAGACACACGGTCACATGCAGGACACCTAGAGAGACACACGGTCACATGCAGGACACCTGGAGAGACACACGGTCACATGCAGGACACCTGGAGAGACACACGGTCACATGCAGGACACCTGGAGAGACACACGGTCACATGCAGGACACCTGGAGAGACACGGTCACATGCAGGACACCTGGAGAGGCGCACGGTCACTTCATCTATAACCGATATGATGCTCGTCTGTTGCGCTCACCAGTGAATGAAGCGGTTACTGGTGACGGACAGCAGCTTCCCGCTGTCTTCATAATGGAACGCGCCCCCGCTGTCAGGAAACTTCTGTCCTCCAGGAAGAGCACTCACACCTGCACACAGGAAGCAGTACTCTCAGTAGTACTACATACAAGTACTAGCATACTTCAACCTCAGTAACATGAGTAGGAGTAGTAATCATACTAATCTCAATAATTATTCTGTTAGGCTACTTTAAAGAAAGGTGTCGATGTATTTAGCGTCAGAAACAGTATTAATATATTAGCATAGAGAGCTAGGCAACTACCCGCCAGCGCGTTAGCAGTGCTAGCTGTTGTTAGCATGTCCTGAGCGCTAACAGCAGCTAGCCTGAGATCCCGTGACATTAGTCACGAGCACAGAACACATGGGCGCTGAATGGAACGTTACCAGGGAGGTTAACGGTCACATCTCGGAACCTGTGCAGAGTTTCTCTCTCAAATCCGCAGATCTCAATGAAGCTGCGCTCCAACACCGCCGCCATCTTGTTCACTTCACGCGGCCGTGACGTCAGGAAACGAGTAGCCGCGCGCTGCTGTTCAAACATTTAAAGAGACCGTTCACACGTGAAGAAGAAGAAGAAGATGACGAAGAAGGAATGTCCCCCCTGAACCCTGAAGGACGAAATTGACTGTCGCCTGATCCCATTACCATGACAACATCAATAAATATGATCTAGGCTTGGTTTTTACTAACGTCTGCCAGGCTCATAAAATGATAATAATAAATAATATTTTGACTCACTGACTAAATTAAATATTTGAAGAATATATCTTCAAATATTTAATATATATCTAATTTCACGTTTGTAATGCTTCTTTAATGCTTAACTGCCTGCTTGTTAGAGCACATTTTGGGTCACTATATCTTAGTGAAAAATGTATTCCTTAACTTGACCTGATAGGCCATCTCTATTTAATTCAATTTAATTAATTTTATTATGTATAGCCCAAAATCGCAAATTACAAATTTGCCTCAGAGGGCTTTACAGTCTGAACACATGCAAAATCCTCCGTCCCGAGACCCTCACGCATTCCAATCTCTTCTCTTTTTCTGCCTCCATCTCTGCTGCCAAAACCTCCTTCTACTGCGCTCCTCGCTGTCTCAGAGCAACTCCACACAGCTAGAGCCGCCTCTCTCCCCTCTGTTCTCGTCCTTCTGGACCTTTCTGCTGCATTCGACACAGTAAATCACCAGATCCTTATTTCCTCCCTTCGGGAAGGAAGAGGCTCTGCTCTCTCCCTTCTCTCGTCCCACCTTGATGGCCAAACCTACCGGGTAACTTGAAGAGGATCTGTGTCAGAACCTTGTCCTCGTACTACTGGAGTTCCTCAGGGTTCCGTCCTGGGTTCCCTCCTCTTCTCTCTTTACACCAACTCTCTCGGCTCTGTCATTAACTGACATGGCTTCTCCTACCTCAGCTACGCCGATGACACCCAACTAACTCTCTCCTTCCCTCAGTCGGATCTCTGCCTGTCTGACTGACGTCTCTCAGTGGGTTTAGGTTAAGTGATGTTGAAAAACGAGCAGGGAACTTACTGTGATTTTAGCTAGAAGTGTTTATTAAAAGTTGATTTGGTTCAATGTAAAAAAACCAGGAAATACTAAATGAAAAAGCTATAGTAACATGGTTTTAACTCTTACTCTTTCAGAACTATGTTAAATACTTCGATTTTATTACATTTAAAGAGATTTTACAGACAAAAGTACAACATAAAAGACTTCTTCTAAATATCAAGAACACAAATGAACTTCCATTCATATTTTAAAGCTACCTAATGCAGCGGACTGTCATGGAAAGGATGATAACATTTTAAAATTTAAAGTAGCTGAAAGTTTAACATTCAAAAACTTTGTCAGAGTGGTATCTTTAAAATATCTTTGGTTTCGAATACCATCATTCGATTTTGCAGTGAATGTCTTGAAATCTTGGGCTTTCTCTTCTGTGGTTGTTAATTAAACCTTCGGATTTGACAAAAGAATTGACAAAGCAATCCATAATCATAAAGCTTTCTGAAACATTGTAACCAGAAACCCAGCTAGAACTGACAGCTTGAGAAGAAGTGACCCTTGACCCTAGAAGAGACAGGTAGAGTAGATGGTGACTTTGCTGCTGATCTCCTGAAGCAGCTCCTTCACGGCCGCCTCGAGCGTCACCAGCTTTTCCGCCTTTTCCTCTAAAGTCCGCTGATTATCTTCGTAAGACTTCTCCAGGTCTGTATGAAAACAAAGCAATGTTGGGTGGATCTGTTCAACCCAGTTCGGACATTTCCATGAATGTATTATCAAATTAGCAATGCTGGCTAACTAGCTTGCCGCTATACAAATAAATAAACGTAATTGTTCATTGAGATTGAGTAAGCACCACCATTGTTGCTGAAGCTAATTGTTGGAATCGGAGGAATTCATCATCTCTTATATGTGATGTTGAGGATTGGCCTTAACAAAATTAAATATCTGATGAGTTACTTTAAACCTCTACTGATGAGCCATGTTTGCCTCCAGTCTGTCTTCTGTCTAGCTAGGAGACAGGAGTTATGCTGTCGCTATGTCTGCAAGATGTCACCTTTTAGCAGCTGCAGTTTGTCGCTAGCCTTCAGCAGCAGCTCCTTGGCTTCCTGTTGCAATGACTCTGCCCGCTTCTTAGCATTAACCACGCCCCCCGCCTTCTGACCAATCAGCTGCTCCACTTTGGAATACTTGTCCTTCAGCTCCCAGTCCAGGTCCTAATACACACACACACACATTAAGCTCCTTATCAACATGAACTAGAAGATATTGACAAATGTTTAAGTGTCCTTCACAGAGCGACCTGCCTCGTGTATTACGTTTTTGAAACAGGGGAACTCACCTCCTTCACCTCCTCTGCGACCTTTTTGATACTCGCTGCACCCTGATTGGTGCGTTCAGTGCTCAGAGCGATGTTCAGACTTTTGTCTCTTAGCAGTGACACGTCTTTCTCCAGCCTCTGCAGCCTCTGGGTGGAGTTAGTCAGCTTCAACTCTGCATGTGACGTCTCCAACTCCACCTAAACGCATCGGTCGGTAAACATCGGGTGAACCATTGTGACCATTGTACCTTAAAGAACTACTCACTACACGTAACCCAACCCGTCATCTCCGCTCCTCTGACAGCCACAAACTCCAGGTCCCCAGGTCTAAACTCTGCACCATGGGAGACGGGGCCTTCCAGGTGACTGCGCCTCGACTGTGGAATGCCCTCCCCGACCACCTGAGGGCGCCACCGTCTTTAGAGGTTTTTAAAAACCAACTAAAGACCTACTTATTTTTTATTGCTTTCTCTTAGTATAACTGTTTCTAGCTACCTCTGAATGTTTTTTATGTACTTTTAATGTTTTAATGTCTTTTAATGTTTCTGCCTGTGTAAGCACTTTGAGATGTGTCCTCACATGTAAAGCGCAATATAAATAAAACGTATTATTACCAAGTAAACATTTAGTTAACATTTTGCCTTTACATTTGAAGAGGCACATTTAAGGAATTATATTCTGATTGATTGGGGTGATGAGACACAAGACACTTTTCACTTCCACATTTAACTTGTACAGAATGAACAAAAAAAAAAGACGTACAGGACAATCAATTCAGGGACACGTAGTGTCCTGTCTCTCATGTCCCTGGGTTACCTTCACTTCCTGCCTTGTCACGTCTTCCCCTGTGATTGTCTGCAGTGTCAATGATTGTTTCCACCTGTGACCAATCACCTGCTCCTCCACAGTGTAGTTAAGCCACATTTCAAGCGTCTCCTCTGCATGTTGTCAGTGTGCTCGTTTCTTTCCCCTTGATGGTTTTTCATTTTTGAAATTTCAATTTTAATTTTCATTAAAACTCTGCACATGAGCGATATGCTTCTGCACGCCCCAGTCCTGACAGTTTTGAATTTCTCGTTTACGACCCTCTCCTGCTCGTCTTCCTTGTTTAGTTTATTTGCCATTGTACTCTTAGAAAATCATTGTTTCGGCATTCAACGCTTCCCCCTTTTAAAGTAGGCCGCACACGCATTTACCCTGATGACTGAGGTCTGGTTCCAATTAACAAGATGGCTAATAGGACATTTGATTGACTTAGTTGAACGACGTGCGAGGAACGGGCCCTAGATGTAGTAAACATTGTGTTAACATTGTGTTAACATTGTGTTAACATCGTGACAGGAGGATGTAAAGTGAACGGATAGCAAACATTAAGGCAGGATGAGGTCGATGTTTAGGAAACATAACAAGATGAACATTGTCACTACTCACAGAGGACAGCAGCTGGTTGGTGTTCTGGATGTCGGCAGCGGCCTGCTCGATGGCACTGCTGGCGCTGGTTTGAGCTTTCTGAGCTTCTTCCAGAGCTCGCTTCACTTTCACTGCAGAGTCCTTTACATCTGCTGCCTCCTTACTGACAAGCACAGGATGGGTCACATCATCATCATCATCATCACCCCCCTCCTCCTCCTCATAATGATCCTCACCATGATCTTCAGGCTGTGAGAGAGAGGCCCCTTTCTAACGTAATTAACTGGTAGGCAGTCCTGGTTGACCCGGTAGAACCGGTTGGACTCACCTGGCTAAGCGGGCCTGGTCAAGCAGGTTCTCGGCTCTCTGGATGTCGGCGGCACTCTGCTGCAGGATGTCCTCTACGTGCCCCAGCTCTCCCACCTTCTGACGGATGTCCTCTGTCAGATTCTGCAGCTGGGCCGGTGTGGTCGGCATCTGCATGGCCAGCACCTCATTGGCCACAAGCTCGATGCTCTCCAGGTCAGCAGCGTCCTCTGAAACACCACATGTATATATGTACACATGAACACAGCCAACACCAGAAGGTTCATGAACTTCTCCCCATCTGGATTATTCAGACCATCAGATGGACTGGTCCTCAGGGCCAGGGAGGAACTCTTATCTAAAGCTAAAGATGTTTATAGCATATAGCATAATTAAATATTTCCTTATTGTCCCATTATTGTCTTATCATCATTGTTCTATTATTATAAAACAATGATTTTGTCCCACTAGTATTGTCTCATTATCATTGTCTTACTAATACTGTCTTTCTATAATTGTCTCACTATTACTGTGTTACCTTTGTTTTATTATTGTTTTATTACCATATTGTCTTTTTTATTGTTTTTTTTTTACTATCATTGTCTTACTAAAATTGTCATACTATTATTGGGCCGCCTCCACCTCTACTTCGTGATCGAGATCATGCTGCTGAACCGACATGCTCGGTGAACACCTGCAACACCTGGAGGTCACATAACTCTGAACAGGAAGTGAGCGACGTACGTGTGAGGAAGTCTCTGATCTGTCTGATCAGGACTCTCAGCTCCTCGTTACTCTGCAGGACTTTCTGTTTGGTCCTGTTGGACTTCATCAGGACCTCCTGCGCGCTCAGCTTCGCCTCGTCCGCTTTGACTTTGGCCTCAGAAACCTGAAGACGACACACAGGTGAGAACATCCGGTCCACTTCGAACTCGATCCAGCTCAGACCAGAACCCGCCAGACTCACCATCTGGGAGAGCTTCTCCACTTCCTGCATGGCGCTGATGATCTCCTGCTCAGAGTCGTGGGTCTTCTTCCAGATGTTGCTGGCCACAGTTATCACGCCATCACACCCTTCACCTCCACACCTGGTCTGACCCTCAGAGTCCACACAACCCAGACCTCCACAGGAAGAAGACGAGCACGAGTCCTGACCCAATGATGGGCTGCCGCAGGTCTGTGAGAGTAAATGTGTTTATTGAACTAGAGTCAACTAGAGTCAGATTGACATCAATGTTTAAATACACACATAATATATTATATTAATGATTGGAACGGAAATGACTTGTGGCAGCGGGAGTTATTGTGTGATTTGTTAATCTCCTTTAGGAGGAGACAGTAAAGACTAAAGATTTTAAGTGTGTTTCATGAATAAAGAGGATCTGTAGATTTAGAAATAGAAGTGGGGATGTGATGACTTTGGGCACATCTCTCTGTTTATTGAGACCGACTTGATAAAGTAAAGTTCAAAATGATAAAATGAAGGTCATCATAATTAAGTGAGGTCACAAGGACACAACAAAGACACAAACTTCAACCTCATTATCTCCGACCTTGTGGCTGATCTCTGATAGGTCCAGACTCTGAAGCTCGCCTGCCAGGTCGTCCAGTCTCTGAGCATGCTCAGTGTGTTTACTCAGGAACTCCTCTCTGGTTTGGTTCAGTTTGGCCTCTGTGAGTTGCCGTAGAGCGATAGAGGTTTCTACGGGGCTGCCGGGATCGATGGTGGAAGCGTTCGCCCCAACTTCAGCCGCCAGAGACTGACGGAAGTACCTAGTGACGCTGTCGGTTGCCCCTAGAGACAGACAGGAAGTACAACTCAGAAGAGAGATCCACAGAGGACATCCGTTTCTTCAAGAATATATGTGTTTAGGATATATGTATGTATATTAGATCCCAAACACTAAACCCCTAGGCGGCCTCACAGGGGTGACCTCCCAGATGACCTCTGATGGACCTGTCACCAATCAGCAGGGATCTTACGTTGCCCTATTTATCACTGCAGCCAAGTGACGAGTTACACGACTCTCTCTCTCTGGAATTCTGGTCCATGTTGAAGATATATGGTTGAAAGCTCCAGAATCTGTGAGTGGCCCTTGAGTAGTTCTTCCCATGTGTACTCTGGTCCAGTTGAAGATATAAAAGGTTCCAGTGTTTTATCAGGCCAGAAGATAAACAAACAGAATTTTACATTTTGGTGACCTGATAAAAAAACAGACCGCTGACCTTTAACCCTTCTCACCTCGGATGTCGGAGTTCTTGATGAACTCAACCTGATCCATCAGCTCTTGAACAGTTCGCTCCAACTTCTTTGCATCAGACAACACAGACTCCAGTTTTGTTTCAACAGTAAAATCCTGGTCCTCCACCTGGACCAGAGTCTGCTCAGTGTGGTTCAACATCTGGCTCAGGGTCCCCATTAGGTCACTAAGGGAAACAAACAGGTCAGAGGTCACTGTTTACCGTAATGTCAGATTGAATATACAGATGATATCGACACACCCCTGTTGAAATGCCAAAAGGTGGAAAGAGTTCAGACAAGGGGGGGGGTGAAGAATTGTTATATCTACTGTGTACCTGGCCTGTTGCTCTATGTTCCATTTCCAGATTGTCAACACGTCTATTCGATTAGCTATTATATCACCCAGCCAGTTTCTTTATGTCTAGAATGCAAATGACATGTAATCGTACCTGGCCTGTTGCAGTAGCTCCTGGGTCTCGCTAAGAGGTTGAGACGCTGGGTTTTGGTTCAGGACGACCCAGATGTCAGCGACGCTCCTCTCCATGCTGTCAATGGACTTCTTGTACGGTCCGCTGACACCGCTAGCCTTCATGCCGTTGACCTTGTTGACGAGGCGGTGTGTCCGATTGATCAACTGACCGATGACAACATCCCACTCGGTGAAGCACTGGTGGCAGCGCCGGCAGTTGGGAAAAGTCCCAGAGAAGCCGCGGCTGCAGACATCACATCGCGGGCCGGAGACCCCCGCCACACAGGCGCAGTGGCCGCTGTCTTTGTTACACTGCTGCTGTGAGATTCCCCGAGCATCGCAGTCACAAGCTGGGACAGAAACACAGACACAGGGTTAGAGGTTCCCACCTGACAGCACACCCACCAGTGAGATCACGGTTTATCAATCTGTCCAATGTAACCACACCCTCCTAAAGGTCACATGATCACCACCTACTAGACCGCTCGATCACATGATCACCGTCTAGTCTAGTTTAAGGACTAGGGGTAAGTCAGGATCAACAAGACCTCCTGGTGTTTCACAGTTTAGTTTATGAAGTTTTCCAAAGTGACATGGACAAATATTGCACTTTCAGCACAACTGCTAACGATGCGCGAGTGTATGCAGAGGTTAGCCACCCCCGGTCAGCCCGGTCGCTGACCACTACCGCCCCCCCTCGGTCAGCCCGGCCCCCGGCAGAGTAGGAGAAAAACTTTGGAGACCCCCAGCTCTATATCGTAGTACCACCAAGAAATAAAAACAACTTCTGACAGGAGGACAACTCCTGGCTCTGCGTCACACTAACAAAGCCTCTTTGTGGGAATATTTGTGGGATCAGATATAGCTCTGATCTTGTCTCCATGGCCTCGGAGAACATCTGGACTTAATAGAAGTCATAGCAGGATGCGGGGGAATGGAATGTACCCCGATGGAGTGGGGCGGCGGATCAACAATCCTGAAATAGAAAAAAATACCCTTGTTTCCCACTGGAGTGTGGAGAACATACCGTGACATTTGACCTCTGGCTCTCCCCAAAACAGCTCTCGACACTCGCTGCATGTTCTCCCTCCAAACCCGGGGTGACAGGAACACTGACCGCTGATCTGTGGACGGAACAAACGTTCCCTGTAAACACGACTCAGTGGAGGAACCAGCTTCACGTCATGTCTCGCCCCTTACCTCGTTGCAGGACGTCCCGTACGAGTGTTTGGGGTCACAGGCGCAGGCCTCACAGCCGCTGCCACTCGCCATGTTCCAGGTATCTGGCGCACAGCGGTCGCAGTGTTGGCCGACGACATTGGGGAGGCAGTGGCACTGCCCACTGCTGCGGTCGCAGTGACAGTCGCCGGAAGACGGACAGGTGGAGGAGTCGCTGCCCAACTGGTTACAGACACATTCTGTAGAGAATCGTTGATATTGACTCATTTAACTCTGGATTTATGAAGATTAGAGAGCCTCTCGGAGTTACATGATACAACAATTAGTTTCCACAAACACCACTTTGAGAAAAGAATGATGTAAAAGGTAATTCCATGGAGACTTAATCCCACGAACTCCTCAACTCACTCCTGCAGTCCTGCAGCAGGGCGTTGCCATAGTAACCGTGTTTGCAGCTCTGGCAGGCGAAGCCCTCGCTGTGGTAAAGGCAGCGCAGGCACTCGCCGGTTCGGCCGTCGCAGGACTCCGGGTCCAACATGTCGATGTTGCTGTTGCACTGACAGGGCTGACACTGACCCCCTATGTCTCCAGGGTTTCCATAGTAACCAGGTGAGCATTCGTCACAGCGAGGACCTGTAGAGAGGAGTTTACACAGATTGCAGGTTAAGTTAAAGTCACTTTTTATTTCTATATCCATCTGCTTACAGTGAGTTTTCTATTTTATACTATTTGCTTCACTTTCTACAGTGTGACGCTTCAACTGCTCACATCCTTTAATTCGTCAACTGTGACCAGCTGCTTTCAGAGCTGTGTACAGCCGTCTGACGCAAATTTATAATTTGCGATTTTGGGCTATACAAAATAAAATGAATTGAATTAATGCAGTGCGAACACGCTCACGCATCAAGTTGCTTGTCAGTCATGTTGGGACTAAGGAGGGCTGTGCTCTCTCAAAGCAGCGACCATCCTACTGGGAACGTTGCCCCCCCTCATCCACTGGGGAGGGTTCTTTGGCCCAATTCCTCTGGGTGGTTACTTGTAATCCTTGTGACTGTGTAAGTCTTCCATTGTGAAGTAGAGTTCTTAGTCACACGGAATACCGTGAACTTGCGAGAAGACTCCGTAGGACTGATCTCCGGATGACACCAGTACTTAGAAGATAATCCAGTGTGAAGCACTGCCTCTGGGTTACGTAACTTTTGTTTTACCTCAATGTTAATAACAAACTGTGTTACCTCTGTATCCGTTGTCGCAGACGCAAGCGGCCTGTTGGGTGTCGTCATCAAGGTAGCAACTTCTTGCAAACTGCCGCAAGCTGCCGGGGCCATCGGGACACATACATGGGCGACAGTGGTCACCTGATCCCAACACGGGGTCACCATAGTAACCATCCAGACACCTGAACAGAAGCATAACCAATCCTAATTTGCACATTTCCAGCGCCATGCTGGTTTGGTTCCGTCCCATTGTCACACTGTTGAGTGTTTGCATTCCTACTACCGAAATCTCCTCCACCGCAGACATGTGCCTCCCTGCAACTAGTCCCCAAAACACTGCAACTAGTCCCCAGAATATAGTGCCCACATGAATCAACTAGTCCCCAGACTTCCACAACTCACCTATCACAGGCCTGTCCAGTGGTATGATCCCGGCAGTCGATGCAGTGCCCAGTGTTGGGTTCGCAGTCATCGCTGTGTCCGTTGCAAGTGCAGGGTCGGCAGGTGGGGAAGCCCCAATGACCAGGCAGGCAACGATCACACTGCCGGCCATACGCTCCAAAAACACAGACACACTTACCAGTCAGCTGACTGCAAAACAAACTCTGTGAACCCTGAGGGTGACAGGAACATGCTGCAAAGAAAGGAAAGGATACAGTCAATATATACCTGAATAAGAAATAAGAAACTGAAAATATGGAGGTATCATCATTATTATTTTCCCTGAACCTTTGCTTGGTCCTCAAACAAGTCTATATTATAATATATATTATATTATAGTCTATATATAATAATATTGAAACCGTGTACCGTCACACAATGACCACAATCTGGATATTGTGGCATCTACACTATATATTCATACAACATACACAAGACATGCATATTAATGTTTATCATCAATAAATCATGAGATCGGGGCTCTGACCTCTGCAGCCACTGGGTCCGAACTCGAAGGTTCCCGGAGCACATCGGTCACAGTTCCTGCCGACCACATTAGAGCGGCACTCACACTGGCCCCCGCTAGGATCACACACAGTGCTAAGGGAGCCCTGAGGATCACAGTGGCATTCTGGGAAATGTATTCCGAAACAAAAAAAATCGTTAAGACAGCGACGAGCTTCAAGAGACAACAAAGCGTCTCTCATCATCAGTTTCTCAGACGAGATCTGTAAAAACTTTTAACATATGGTGAATGGACTGTACTTGTATGGCACTTTTCTATTTCATGCCATCATTCACACACACACACACACACACACACACACACTAATAACAGGAGTTCACAGTGCCACCTGCCAATCAGTGACTAGCATTCACACAGTGTGAATCTGCAAGAGTTACGGACTCTCTAAACCTCCATCCGCATCCTCCTTCGGGTCCCCAAAACCAAGCTCTGCACCGGCGTAGGCAACCGCAAATGGAAGAGTCTACCTGATCGCCTGAGGGCAGTACGATCCCTGGACTCTAAAAACCTTCTTATTCAGGAAAACCTTCCCCCCCCTTTAACCCCAACCCTTACCCCCACACACGTGACAGGTGGAGGCTTTTGATACAAGTCAAGGAGGGGCGGCAGGTGTAGGGAAACCCGGAGGAAAACGAAAAGAAGGAAAAGACAAAGAGACAGGAAAGACTGTTACAGTTGAGAATGGCTGGTTTATGATGCAGCAAGAAAATAATATATTGCACCGATTGTAGGACGGTTGAGGAGGTGTCTTTTCGGATTGGGACAAGCAAGAGGACCATGAGATTTCCGTTGGCCATGTCAAGAGCATTGCGACTAAACAGAGGAAGACAACAAAGGGTTGCGTTAAAGTCCCTGGTCCTCATGAAGTTGGCGCAGCTTTACACCCTTGCACCAGTTATATGCAATTAACTACTCTTTTTGTCTTTGTCTGAATCAGTTGCAAAAGGAGCTTTACACACTTATAAGAGCTGAAGATTTGGTGACTCCACGTAGACATTTTATGCAGTCTTGATTTTGATGTTTACAATGGTCCTTTACATTTGAGTATATTATAGCAAACCGTAGTCAACTTTAATCAATTAATGTAGATAATAGAAGAAGTTCAAGTGAAGTAATTGGTTTGAGCGCAGGACTCAGATGTTTTCATGACGTTGGATCAGTCACGTTACGACAAGTTTTTGTATTGTTCATGGTCGTAAAATTTGTTAAATTGCCTTTCAAATAAATGCTTTGCTACTTGTTAAAAGACAAATCCGTTCATGCAACGATTGAATGATGTCATTTATATTAGCTCACACAGACACTCCATCAAACTGTTCCTGCACCGGCCTCTGTGTTAAATTTTAGAACCCATTGTGGCCCGCAAGTCAAAAAGCCGCTGGTATTAGCAATTAACACTCATTAAAAGCTAACATGCTAACAAGCTAAATCGCCGGCCAGTACAAGCCTACCTCTAGCTCCTTGGTGCAACATGGCGGAGATGCTGAAGATGAAGTTCCTGCAGATGTCAGTCATCGGAGACCTGGTGACGCTCTGGCTGTTCTCCAGACATCGATACCGCTGGAAGGTTTCCCAACCACTGTTCCCACTGGAGTCTCCTCCTTCTGAGGTGGAGAAGATCTCCAGGTTCTTGCACTGCGGCATCAACACGATCTGAGGATAAAGAAAGCAATGAGTGTGGAGGAGTTCCTTCTACATTTCCATAATAACCCTACAGACTCAACAACTTATGTGCAGGCGCACATAAAGAAAGATAACATCTGACATACAAAGTATTCCCATTCATTATTCAAGTAGAAGTGTAGATACTAGGGTTTGAAAATACTTCTGTATAATTTGAAGTATCAACTCAAGCGTTTTACTTAAGTAAAAGTCTAAAAGTAAAAGTAATGTGGGAGGGGAAAAAATGTGCATTAAGGACAAACTCCTAATGTGTAATCTCGCTCACAGAACATGTCAGTGGGGGTTTCAGGCTTTACGAGCAAATACAGACTCCCTTTGTGTTCATCTCTAAAGCCTTGCATTAAGACACGTATTGGGACTACGCAGAAGAAAGCTATATGTGAAACCTACATAAATAAGAGTGAAAATGGGTTTGACTTGAGTGAAATCCAGTTCACTCCAGACTTTAAAGAGTCTTATTGATTCACTGAAAAAACGGTGACATTGTGTTTGGACTTTGGACCCAACATAACACGGGAAAGCATCACTGTGGCTCTGACTGATGGATGACTGGAGGTTCCTTACAGAGTCGATGAGTGTGTAAGGAGACTGCACATCGCTCAGGGCCGAGTACAGAGGCAGACTGAGGCGGACCGTGTAGTTCAGGCCCGACTCAAAGCAAACGGCTCTGGGAAGTGACGCATATCTGAGGAGACAGGAAACAGAACCGGGATGTTTATGGTTCAACTATCGCCTCGTACCTGAAGAAGTAAAAACCGGAGCAGCAATACATCCCATCACACGTCATTAACTGATGCTTTTATCCAAAGCGACTTACACAGTGCATTTCAACCACAAGGAAACAAACTGAAAGAAAAAGAAACAACAGCGTGCTATTTCATCAAATAAGTCGATTTACAACTTTTTGTAGATAAGAGCCATTATAAGTACACATTAGAGGGGCATTCAATCAATTTTGGCAAACATCCCAGTATGATTCAATGCAAAAGAAAGGGATCAAGCATGCATTTCTAATATTTATTCCAACACTTTAACATAATAAGAACATCTTTTACATTGAATTGAGTGTCTTATTGAAATGAGAGAAGAAAGTTTAAAGTTTTCATTATTTCTAATTCAAGTATTTAAATTCGAGAATGTTTTCAATTGAAGCAGACATCACTACAACAATTGGGGCTACTTCAATAAGTATGGCATTAATTGACAGAACAAGTTATTCATATTTTTGATGTTCTGGATTTGATTGCCTAATTGGACCTTACTGAATTTTGTTTGAAAAGCCCTGTTTTACAATGTGTAGGATACGTTTAATAGAAGTTTCACCGTGAGCCGGGGTGGAGTGACATCATCTGGTGGTCGTCGTCGGGCACGGTGTTAACACAGCGACTGTCTGCTCTGATTGGTCCTGGTCTCATCACGGTCATCAGAACTTCCTCCCATTGGTCAGGCAGCTTCAGGACCAACAGAAACATCACATATTGATGTATTTTTATATAGTTAACCTTTTCAACTTTCCATTTGGTTTGTATCCATTTATGTTCTTCTCTTTCTTGCTTTTCTACATATGAGGATTACAAAACCGTATTATCGTTACTACCACTATAATTATGACTATTGTGACAGTACATTTGCTGTTTATTTTTGCGGAAAAAAACCCAATAATCTAATCCAAGTGTGCTTTTATTGTTTCGGAGCGATATAGAACAAAGAACTTTCTATTCCCTCATGAAGTTACAGCTGCCTGATGAGGGTTTATATAGAGAGCAGCAGTCAAGATACGCTTGTGTAGATGACATTTACTTTTAAAGCGCTTTCTATCTAAGATCCAGCCTCCAGTTACCGGCATAAATTGGATAGTTGTAGATATATCCCTTTATTGATTACTATTGGTTCCCGGTGGGGGATGGTGGGGGATCCGCTACCTGCGGCTCGTAGCGGATGAGAATGTTGTACTCCATGGAGTGGGGGATGTTGTCAACAGAGAACTCCAGGAAGGCCCCTTCTGGAACATTTACAAGGCCGATACCTGTCCAGGTAGGATTACGATCCAGAGGGTGGGGTCTCTGGACCACTGTCACTCCCTAGAGAGACAATGGGAAGACATAAAAACAGACAAAACAACTTCCTTACATTACATTTTTACATCACATGTCATTTAGCTGACGCTTTTATCCAAAGCGACTTACAATAAGTACATTTCAACTATAAGGATACAAACTCAAAGGACAAGAAACAAGAAAGTGCAATTTCATCAAATAATCCTATTCACAGCTTGTTCTAGATCAGAGGCATTCAAAGTGCAGGAGGAGGAAGAATAAAGGGATGAGCATTGTCAGCAGCAATACTGCACCATTTAAACCACGCTCAATTGGTCATAAGCAGCCCAAAGTGTGCCAAGAAAATAATCATCACCGCAGAATGGTTCCGCGCCTTTATTTTGTTTACTCGACATACTAAACCGATCATCTGAGTGTTTAGCTGAAACACGTGACATTTTTCCTATCTTCTATTGTGTGAAAGTTTCAGTTCCCTGTAGACTGAAAGGAGTGGTACCTTACCCAACTCTTTTACCTGACTCCCTGTTTACCCGACTCTAAACTGGACACTCATTTGGATGCATCCACTCCAGTATTTTGATCTATTATTTTATCCATTGGTAATACCATAGGTGGCAGGGTTAGACTTAGATTAGGTTGAAGTTAAAAGATGACTCACAGGTCCAAACTTTGCGTCCTCTGCTTCGTAGGTGTAGTGATCCAGAGCAATAAAGTAGAAGCCAGACTCCACCTGATCGCAGCGTCTACCGAACATGTGATCCCTGCAGACACACTGGCCGCTCACCTGATCACACCTGCAGGACCACAAATGAAGAAAAAGTAGAAGGGGGAAACATTGTAAACAAAAAGGAAACTGAAGCGCTACCATATCATTCATATTTACAACCGTGCTGCTTAATGTGTATACTGCTCCATGTGTACATTTATTTATATAGTCTCTGCACTTTATTTGCTCTCTTGCACTTGCACTGGTTAGATGCTAAACTGCATTTCGTTGTCTCAGTACCTGTACTCTATGCGATGACAATAACGTTGAATCTAATAAAAATAATGAATAAAGAAATGAATAAAAAAAATTTAAGGAGAAAAAAAGGGTTAGGGTTTCTGAATAATCAATGCTGTCATGCTGCGGATCCTTGTGAATGAATGTGTTGACATTTTAGAATTTTAGTTGATATTACAAATATTTTTAATTGAATAACAAAACTTAAAAACAAAATCATAAAGCAAGTCATTTTAAAAACCATTCTAATCCAAGATGAATTCTTAGATCTGCTCTGATGCAGTTTGTTTGTGCTTCCATAGAAACAGGAAATTCACTTACTTGTTGTTGATGGCTCCTCCAAGGTCACAGTCACATGGTCTACAGCCGTCGACGTCATTACTGAGACCCCAGTGTTCAGCCTGAAAACACACACACACACACATTCTGCGTTTCCTTTCGGCTTAAAGTCAGCTTGATTAACTTCTTGGTAATATGTGACTAGTATGTGTATGTTCTCACCACACACTGGTCACAGTCTCGGCCCATCGCCAGACGTTTACAGAAACAACTTCCTGTCTCACTGTCGCAGGGATTTCCTCCAGCAAGTGTCCCCAGTGGACTGCAGGAACACGCTAAAATACAGAAGTATGCAATAGTGTCAAAATAATAATAATAACAAGTAAAAATACCATCTCATTCTGTGTCTGGAACTCTTTTACATCCAGGTGCTATGTGTGTGAGTGCAGGGGTTTCTTATGTGTGTCAGGTGTGTGTCTCATATGTTGTACCCTTGCACCCTTCTGGCTCGTGACCCATCCCATAGTGAGCCTGTTTGCAGCGATCGCAGCGTTCTCCTTCCACGTTGACTTTACAGCGACACTGGCCGGCGATCAAACCAACTCGGACATCCGTCACCCCATCACATAGGCCTCCGTTGAGCGAGCCCACAGAGTCACAGTTACAGGCTACAGGAGCAAAAGAGGGACAAATACCACAATTACAGGCTTCGAATAGAATAACACTCTCCTGTCCTAAAGTTAGTCAACCTCTCCAGATGTTGGTTGTAAATATTACTCTCAGAACATTATCTTAAGGTCTAGGCTCACGTTGACAGATGTTGGGGTCCCTGGCGTCCCTCTCTGGATGTTGAAAGTAAAATGGTTCACACCGCTCACAGTTCTGTCCGGCTGTGTTGTGCTGGCAGTCGTCACAGACCCCTCCGCTCATGTTTCCTGAAGCCACGAACACGGCCATGTCAAAGTGACATGAGGCGGTGTGGTGGTTGCAGTTACACTCTGCAAACACCACAGCAGAAGAAATCATGAGATTAAGTCAGAACCAGCTGTAGTCAAGTAAGGCGGTGACGTTGAGTACAGAGGGTTGGTGCTTCAAACCCCGGCTATTCGGTGTCCTGTGGTAAAGTGTCCCTGAGCAAGACCCTTAACTTCTTCCCACCACAAACAGAGGTCAGTAGAAACCTTTATGGACCAGAAATAGTGGTTGGTAGAAACCTGTATATAGGCCATGAACTAAGGGCAGTACAAACCTGTATGGACCAAAAACAACGGTTAGAAGGAAACTGTATGGACCAGAAATAGAGGTTGTAGAAACCTGTACAGACCAGGTACAGAGGTCAGTAGAAATAAGTCATGAACTAAGGTCAACAGAAACCTGTATGGACCAAAATAAACTCACTCTTGCAGGCATTGGTGTTGCGTCCCTCGGCTGGTCTCCACGGGAGGTCGTGGTAGAAGTCCAGACACCTCTCACAGTTCAGACCTTCAGTGTTGTGGTTACACATGCAGTGACCATGAACCTGAAGACAAAGTTACATCTGGTCATGTGATATCATAATCAATATTCCTTACATTTGTCTGCAGTGACCAATAACCTCAAGTGTTCTGTTTACACACACACCGACTCACCCTAACCCCCCAATGGGTCTCCCCTACAGGACCAAAGTTTGCCCCCTATAAAAGACTACCCCTGCTGCCTAAAGGATTCAACGCACTCCCTATTAGGACTCACCTTTGGTCCTTCAGAGCTCACCCTGCCCAATTCATGACTCACCATGCCCTCGCTGGTCCGGCCGGCTCCTTGGACGGGGGCGCACTCAGCGGCGTGTCCGTAGCAAAAGCAGTTTCCTCGGACCACCATGTCAAAGATGGCATAATAATACTTTTCTTTAATCTCCATTCGAGAGTCCAGCAAGTTATCTCCAAGCGTGTGCAGTCTGGTGAAGTTCACCCGCAGGTTGGTGATCTTCAACATGTCTGAACCAAAGATCGAGGTCAGTGATATACAATACCCTATCAATATCGTTAACACATTGTATTGTCTGGTGTAGGGGCACTTACTCTGGATTCTGGGGCTGTAGGGATCTTCTATCCTAAACACTGGGTCCAGAACTCTGAAAATAACCTGGAATGACCAAATGTTCACATTTTACTGAAAACGCTGATGACATTACATTCATATCCCATGAATCCTCTGTAACTCTGTGGTGAAAGATGTTGTCATGAAATTGGGAATCTTGTTTATTTCCTGCAAGGAAGAAAAAGTCAACAACATCTATAAGTTGACAGGCAGTGGCAAGCTTCTTCTTCTTGTTTAAGAGCAACACAGATATATTAATACTTCACAGGGTTATCACCTTGGTTTCGTTATGTCAAAGGCAACGAGGTTGAAGACATGAAGGAAGACTCACAAGGCAGTTACAACATATGTTTGATTAGATAGTAGAATACTGCCGTACCTCTCCTTCAGTGGACGGCTCAATGTCAGAGTACCGCGAGTCACAAATGACATCATCCACCTTCTGCATGGGTCCCTGTGACACAGATGGGAAGGAGCTCTCACAGTCGTAGGCAAAGTAACGATAAAGCTGCCATTTCTTCCCGAAGTCTGCCGAGCGCTCAATCAACATGGCAGCAGGTCGAAACGTCTGAAAAAGAAAAAAAACAGATTGTCAATGTTAGCGAAGGCCTCTGAAGCCACCTGAGAATCAACAGTGAGCCATTTTACCATCAGACCTGAGATCAGCTTCATTAATACGCATCTAACCCTCCATCAGATAATTGGATGTGTATACATATAGCTATGTATACACACTGTATACTAACTAAATATACTAACTATATATAACTAAATATAACTATGAATAACTGACACTGTGTCATCTCACATTAGAGCAAAGCCACGTCCCTAACTAGGAGTAGCTGGTTCGCCATGCTCTGTCTAACTTTGGACAGCGGGTTCGTATGGCATCATAACGTGCATAGTCCTATAAATCTCCCACCAACGCAATGACAGCTTCAGGATTATGTTCTCCCAAATCACCAAGACATTAAACAACAGCCTTTTAGTGTCAAAAGTAGTCACTTAAAAACATAATTATTCTACCCAGAATTATCTGCTCTGTGGATCTGCATTAAGTTTACCTTGAAGGTCATAATGAGATGTGTGAAGTGGAACTCTGCCTCCAGGTCCAGCTGTAGAGTGACGTTCTCCAGACCTGCAGACCGTTACACCAATAGATAATCAATCATCTATTGACCAGGTATAACAGAACATGAGTACACTGATCAATAATAACCTCTAGTTTGATACCCACAGTCATCAGAAACCGACCTGAGCATTTCTTTGAGCCCAATAGGATCATAATAAGCAAAGTAGTAGTACTGTAATAGTATTGATCAAGCTAATAACCCAATTCTAAATCCCATCCTCCAATTATCTATCATGAAAGTGTTTTGACGAGCAGATTAATACAAATAAACAGACACTTCATAAAGTTAATGAGACCAATGTCGACCCGGTTGCAACTCTGCCTGACTGATGTTGACCTCTGACCCTTCTCACCGTTCTCAGACTGCCACCAGGTCTTCAGTCTGTTGGGAGCAAACGTGGTGACAACGTTCTCGATGCGATGACCTCTGGTCGGACTGCTGAGCTCATCGTACGGCGTCGAGGAGTCGCACAAGAAACACTTCTTCTCCTCCTGGTCCATGGTGACAAGCAGGGGGAGATAGAAATATCAACTTATTAATGTGGGACAGACAGGTAGAGACGGATCATGTTGATGTGGGACAGACAGGTGGGGGGCTTTAAAGGGTTAATAAAGAGGCGCAATTGTCAGATTTAACACTGAAGAGAAACCTTTCTAAACACACAGAATGAAGATCAGCTGACTCAGTTCCCTCCGTTCTCCAGTTTGTTTATTCTCCACAGAAACATCTTGAAAAACATCTGTCACAGCTCAGAACTGCCTTACAGGGAGGCCATGAACACAGGAAACGGTGCAGACTGCAACACACGCACACACACACACGCACACACACAAACACGTAGACAAAGATTACACACTTAGCCAAACAAAGTGAGCAGCCTATCAGAGTTTGGAAGAGAGAAGAGAACCCTACAGAGTTAGGCTCCTTGTGTCTGTGTGTGACTGTGTGTGACTGTGTCACACAGTGTGAGTTCGTCCATGTGTGTGTGAGTGCGATAGGCTTAGTGAGAGCAGATTGTGCTGGTTTGGTTCTGTTGCATCTCAGCAGAATTTTCACAGTCATAACGTGGTTGTCCCATCCTCTTGTCCAGGTCGTTTACCTGCATGTTGTGTTGTTCAGGTGCGGTTTACCTGCAGGTGGCTAACGATGCAGAACGGTTCTGGGTGGTTCAGTCCACAGGTGGAGGTGGATGACAGTTGGTGGGCTCGGCCAATCAGAAGGTCTCCTGTTGCTGGGTAACAGCTTCCCTCTGTGCACACGTCAGTGAACTCTGGGAGGCTGACATCATCCTGTGCCCCTCCCACCACGCCCCCCCCATCCTGAGCGTAGACAAACACCTGCAGAACTGAGAGCAGAGGCTCTTGTGAGCGTTTTTATAGTTTTGCTGTAAAGCACGGTCAGTACTCATTGTTGGAATCAAGCAAAACATCACACTGATTAACGGATTAGTTGTTTGGCATAAGAACATAAATGGAATAATAGTTTGAATCAGTATATACACAAACACAACTGATCTCATCAGACACATGAAGGTGTAGTCATTTTAAGTTATGGACCAAACACAATAATGATGTCATTATATATTATGCAGAATTTAATGATCCAACATTAAAGATGTTTAATGATTTGAAATACTAACCCGCACCGAGCTCCTGTCTCACTCTCACTCTCCTCTTCTACAATAATCCACGTTTTATTAATGGACATCACTAAATCAGCTTCTTCTAGTTTTTTGTGCTTTCTCGCCGAGCAGGTTTCCCTGGATCATGGTTCTATCTGGACCCTGTTCCTGCCTCCTGCCATGGCCCTGCTGACACTGCTATCCTTATTATTTTACATATAAATCACATTAACCAAATATTACGGTCATCATAAACCAACATAAAGTCCAAAGTCTTTGTGCTTTTCCCCCCCACAGGCTTCTGTGGATGGAGTTTCTACCTGATGGAAGTTCTACCTGATGGAGATTCTATCTGATGGTGGTTCTGCCTGATGTTGGTTCTACCTGATGGAGATTCTATCTGATGTTGGTTCTGCCTGATGTTGGTTCTACCTGATGGAGGTTCTGTCTGATGGTGGTTCTATCTGATGGTGGTTCTGTCTGATAGTGGTTCTACCTGATGGAAGTTCTACCTGATGGAGATTCTATCTGATGGTGGTTCTGTCTGATGTTGGTTCTGCCTGATGGAGGTTCTGTCTGATGTTGGTTCTGTCTGATAGTGGTTCTGCCTGATGTTGGTTCTACCTGATGGAGATTCTATCTGATGTTGGTTCTGCCTGATGTTGGTTCTACCTGATGGAGGTTCTGTCTGATGGTGGTTCTATCTGATGGTGGTTCTGTCTGATAGTGGTTCTACCTGATGGAGGTTTTACCTGATGGAGATTCTATCTGATGGTGGTTCTGTCTGATGTTGGTTCTGCCTGATGGAGGTTCTGTCTGATAGTGGTTCTGCCTGATGGTGGTTCTGTCTGATAGTGGTTCTGCCTGATGGAGGTTTTACCTGATGGAGATTCTATCTGATGGTGGTTCTGTCTGATGTTGGTTCTGCCTGATGGAGGTTCTGTCTGATGTTGGTTCTGCCTGATGGAGGTTCTGTCTGATAGTGGTTCTGCCTGATGGAGGTTCTGTCTGATAGTGGTTCTGCCTGATGGAGGTTCTGTCTGATAGTGGTTCTGCCTGATGGAGGTTCTGTCTGATGTTGGTTCTGCCTGATGGAGGTTGTCCTTGCAGTGGTCCTGCCGTACACCCGGCTTACTACTTGCAATGTTTTCATTATTTTTATCATACGAGTTGAATGTAGATCTTTTACATTGTTCACTCTGTACACATGACGTCCATCAGTCTGTCCATCCTGGTAGACGGATCCTCCTCTGACGTTCTACCTGAGGTTCCTTTTTAGTTTGGTTGAGTTCAGTGAGGTTAGTTTAACTTTTCCTTGTTGTTTAAGAGAGCAGCTTTAAATGTTGTGTCATCAGAGCCCTGAATTAGTTTGTTTAAATCTACTGTCAAACTGTGTGACAATCTGCAACACAAGAGCTAGATATTTATAGCATAACATGATGACATAATGATGAAATAAAAAATGTTTCCCTTTAATGCAGACTTTTCCGAGGAGAAGAGTTTGATCACAACCCTTAAGCAGTGGCTTTCTTTATTTACAGTGGGGGAGGGGACGAGGTGAGAGAGGGGGGGGGGTCTTGCATCAGTGTTACATTGGATTCTAGTAGCTAGTTTCTCATTGATCATCAACTAACAGACGAGTCAAGATAAGAAACTCATCTCTGATCAGATCTCCGATGAAACATTCAATCAGTGAACTCGTCATCTGATTGAGAACTCAATCATTTAACTAAATCATTTTTAAATTCTAAATTAATTATATAAAAAAGTTTCTACTGACCAACTGAACTTCATCACTTCGACCCAAAGGTTTATTACCATCATCCATTAATTTGACATTTCATTACAGTATTTAAGTATAGTATGTACATATTAAATACTTCAAGTATTTAATAAGGGAATTCGTTCAGAAGGTCTTGGTTTTAGTGGTTGAACTCACCGAGCAGCACCGTAAACTGAAGCTCCAACATGCTGCTGATCTCCGGTCTGATGCGAACAAGAGAAGCGGCTGAAGATCCGGAACCTTCGAGTCGTGCAACGTTTAACGCTTTAATCCTCCTTTACACCGTTCCAGTCCTCTGAAACTCCAAATTAAAGAAAGTCTCTACAGGTCCAGACCATCTCAGACCTCTTGAGACTCCGCCTGTTTCTACGCGCCGGCACAGACGAAGCGTCTGGGGGGATTTTCAAAATAAAACTCAGTGAGACGTAGAGAACACGCTGCAGCGCTAAGCAACAATACACATTTAAACATACCTGCTGTTAAATAAGAGAAAAAACCGAAAGAAGTAAAGATATGCAATTCTAGTACAGCAAATATATATTTTCACATGAATGGATTCTGTGTTCTGTTATAACTTGTATACATTGTATGTAACTTATATAGCTTGAATACATCATGACAAATTTGTTGTTTTTCCAACTATAAGCATATTTTAACATATAAATGGATTTAGTGAATCTTCTGCAGTTGTGAGGTGCCTCAGTCCTCCCCCTCCCCCAGGGCTCTACAGACAAAAGACATTCCTGAGCCCCCCCACACGCACATCCCGTCTCCCCCACAGTTAAACATCACCTGCAACAACAAAGAAGTAAGTGTGTGGGTGTATTTGAGTGCGTTTTGTGGGGGGAAGGGTGTGTTTGGGAATCCGACCCCTACCTGAACATCTGAAGACTGAGGACTGCATCCCCTGTTGCATTGTGGGTAATAATTGAGAAAGTGTGATGGCATGCTTTTAGCCATTTAAAGAGTAGCTGATCGGTCTGATGACAAACTTCAACAAATGAATGGAATGAGCATTAAGTTCCAAGAAAGCATTAAAGCACCTTTTCATTTGCTAAAAGAGACAGGGAAGGAAGCACCTTTCCTAAGTATTTACAAGATGGCTTGTTAGACACTCAGGAATTCTTCATGTTACAATATGGTGGTGGACCCAAGTGCAGACAGACCAGGGAGGAGCAGCCGGTACTTTTTTATTGTCAGGGAAACAGCTATGAAGACACGTTCGAGTCAGGTGCTGATTCAGGCTACTGTAAAGCCTGTTTTCTGCTTCTGCGTCGAATCGACGGCGTAGCTACGCCGTAGCTCGACGGGCACCTCCAAGGAATTGTAACTACGCGTCGAGGCGACGCAGACCGCAGGGCCGTGATTGGTCAGAGTATACATCATTTCCAGAGTGTAGCTTTTCCGGTTTCCCCCTCTCGCTATACCATTGGCCATTTTTAAAGTTTATTTTCAGTTTTTTTTTCAACGATGGACCAAGTTGAGGAACGTTGCATCGAGGAAATACGAAAGTACGACCATTTGTACAATTCCTCCTCAGCGCACTACAAAGACACAACTCGCGGAAAGAGATCGTTTGTTGTCCAACGTCGATTCCCTCCAGCTGCAACAACATTATCTCTTTCGCTCGCCATTGTCAGAAGTGAAAACACGGAAACGGCGCACGGAACCAAAACAAACTAGCAGAGAGATTTGTGAACCCCACAGCGCCCCCTTGCGTTCTGACTGTGAAATGCAACGCGACCCGATGCTGTAGGGGTGACGGCGTAGCTACGCTGTAGGGTTGACGCAGAAGCATACTGAGGCCTTAACTCTCTGCTGGCAGGATGATGAATTGGGATGGATATACTGCAGGATGATTAGTGGATTAAAGGTGAAATGCAATCGGGGAGTCGGGAGGAGCTCAGTATGGAGCCACGCCCCTCCCACACAGACACAGGGCGCATGGCCTCGCCGTGACAGTAAAGCCTAGTTTATGCTTCTGCGTTTTTTGGAGAAACACAAGGACACGCAGACGCAAGCGCCCCTTGCATAGCCCTTGCGCACCGTCCCGCCCCCTCTCGCATCTTTGCGTGCGTCGACCAATTTTTCTAGCATTGCGTCGACGGCTACGCAAGCAAACGCAAGCCGCAAGGCCGTGATTGGTCTTCTAACTACATCCTTGCCAGAGTCTCACATTTCCGGTTTCATAGCATAATTCCATTATGATTTCTTCAGACAAAAGCTCTTCAATCTGATTCATTCTCTCGTAAAATTAATAATGGCGGAATTATGGTATTAGCAGACCAATCACAGCCTTGCGGCTTCCGATTGGTTGACGCACGTAAGCACGCCAGAGGGGGTGAAAAGGCCCGCAGGGGGCTCTTCAGCCGCGTCCGTGTGTCACTGCGTTTCTCTGAAAACCCAGAAGCATAAACTAGGCTTTAGAAAAGAAGAAGTATTTTAAAATAAATAAGTAAATAACTCATAACTCTGATAGGATCTTATTTTCATATTATAAAAAATAGATATATTTGGAGAGACGTCAAAAGAAATATATTTTATTGAATAAATGTAAAATATTTAACTGAGGTTTGACTGCTTCACATCATGTAGTCCTCAATAGTATTTCTGAGGACCTGTGTTTGACTATGCAGTAGTCAGTAGTATTGCTGGGGCTGTTTTATAGTATTAAGTTCACAGTAGTTTTTACGAGATACAGATGGAGTATTCCTCAGCTCGTTTAGCGATCTCCTGTTGAAGTGAATCCACCGTTAGTAACAACATGGCGACTTCAATTTCTTTGTCTTCTTTATGCTGGATCAGCTGCTGGATTGTCTCCTCCATATCTGACAACACACAATACATTTATGAGGCTTGAATTCTACAGTAGTACTCCGGGTCTTGGTCAACACTTGTGTTGTGATATCACAATTTAAGTACCGATTAGCTGTTGGAGTTTATCCTCGGCCTGTTCCTTTATCTTCTCGGCTTCCTCCATCAACATTGTCAGTCGTTCTGCAGCCGTCCGATTGGATGTCTTCTGCTTTAAAAGCTTAAACAGCCTCATGACATCACCCAGCTCCTGCAACATGGACAGAGCTAATAATTAGGGCTGGCTCAGGTTTATAGTTACAGCTGAAACAGATTATAATTAGGGATGACTCTGGTGTATAATTAGCGCTGGTTCAGTTTTATGGTTGGTTCAAGGTTTATAGTTAGGCCTGGTTCAGGGTTATAATTAGAACGGCCTCATGTTATAGTAAGGGACAGAAGAGGGTTTGTGGAAAGACTTAATTACGAAAATTAAGAAAATGGTATTAATGGAAAATGGTGTAACCTGGTTCTGGTGTATGGTATTAAGAAAATCTTAATACCATACACCAGAACCAGGTCCAGGGTGTGACCCTAACCCTAAAACATTGAGTAGATGTTGTCTGTGTCTGTACACTCTGACAGAACCCAATCAAATCTAAAAATGAGATGAATGCAGTACCAAGGAAATTGTTATCTGCACGCATACAAATATTAAAGTCCCCCACAGTAATTACTTTGTCCGTTCTAAAGACTACACTTGATTAGAACTCTAAAAAATCAGATAGAAATTCAGTGACAGATTTCTTACTAGTTCTGTGACTGTAGTCTTACTAGTTCCTTTGTGAGATGTCTTACTGGTACTGTGTCAGATTTCTTACTGGTTCTGTGTCAGTAGTCTGCTTTAAAGCGTCTGCAGCCTTTTGGGCCCTTCTGGCTGTTTCTCTGTTGTGTTCAGTTTTCCTCCTCAGTGCATCGGTCTTGTCCTTCAAACTTTCAGGTTGAGGACTCATCAGGTTTGCCTCGATGTCATCCAGTTGGTTTTTAATCTGAAAAAAGGATTTAAACACATCAATTTAAAGTATGGCCAAACTCCAGCAAAAAATGTAAGAGACATTCTAAATATTTTTGATCTTTACGTCTTTGATTCGGTCTTTTGCCACGTCTTTGTCTTGGCTGCCTGTGTCCAGGTTGTTGTTGGCTTTGGACTGAGCTTCCTCTGCTTTATAAATATCTCTGCTGAGCTCTGTCACATCAATGTTTCTTGTCCACTCCCTCAACATAAAAAACATTAAACAAAATAGCGTAAAAATACTTTAATTCATGAAGGCCTTGTGTTCAGATAGAGGTCAAAGCAAACCATCATCCAAGGAAATGAAAGCTAACAATGTTTACGGGATTAGAAGGTATGCAGGAAAAAACATAAATGAAGCCTTTTCTGAAAAAGTACAAATAAATAATTATTAAGAAAACATGAAATTCTACGTGTCTTGCACCTATATCTATGATATTACTCCAACCCATGCGAATACTTCACGTAGCCAGAGGGCCTTCAAAGTCAGCTGTCACATCATACGGTTTTTCTGGATGGAAATGCCCTGGTATCCAGCAACACCATCAAGCTCAAGGCACTTTCTGGTGAGGCAGAAAAGAGCTTATAACACCGTGTTGCCCTATAAGGTATCAAGTTCCTATTTTGTGGATCCAGCTTCCACTTTCAGTCCAGGGGGAAGATTTTTTCAGCTCATATAAGATAAAGCCTTAAACAATAAAGCTTATAGTTATTGCTGGTTCAGGTTAGCCTGCACCAGGCATTAGTTAAGCTGATGTAGGTCTAGACTGCCGGTGGACTTCTTAGGACACACCGAGCTCCTCTCTCACTGTCACTCTCTACTTTTACAATACTCCACGTTTTATCAATGCACATCACTAATTCAGAGTATTTTGTGATTTCTCGCCTCGCAGGTTTCCATGGATCATGATTCTATTTGGACGCTGTTCCTGCCTCCTGCCATGGCCCTGCTGACACTTGCTGCTGCTATCATTATTATTTTACATATTAATCACATTGACTATCACTGTCACCGTAAACCAACATTACCCTTTCCTAAAGTCTTTGTGCTTTCCCTCCCAATAAGCTTCTGTGGATAGTGGTTTATCTGATGTTGCTTGTCCCTGCAGTGGTCCTGCTGTACACCTGCCTTACTATTCGCAATTATTTACATTACATGTCATTTAGCTGACGCTTTTATCCAAAAGTGCATTTCATCAAATAATCCTATTTACAACTTGCTAAAGCTACGAGCCATTATGTGTACAGTTTAAGTGGTACAATTTGTTAGTGTTTTTAGTAGTAGTTTTAGTTTTCTGAAGAGGTGGGTTTTTAGTTTGCGGCAGAAGATGTAAAGGCTCTCTGTGTTCCTGATGTCATCAAAGAACTAATTCAACCATTTAGGAGCCACACAGCAAAGAATGGTGATCTTGTGGAGTGTTTTGAGAGGAACAAGCAGCTTGGCAGATGTAGAGCGGAGTGTGCGGGTTGGGATGGAAGCAGTACCTGCGCCGCCTTCTGAGTGAGGAGGGACGTATTCTCCTGATGTTGTAGAGCGTGTATATACAGGATCATATCGTCGGCATAATGTTGGGAGTCAGTGAGAATTGGCTGTTTTTTTGGTTTTCCTGTGCCGATGTGAGGGTTTTGTGGCAGAGGATGTCGCATGTGTACACTGCAAAGCTCTCTGAGGCAAATTAGCAATTTTGAGGTTAGATTTCAAGGGTAAGTCAAACTTTTGTGTTCTCTACAGCTTGCGGTTTTGTGCTTTAGTCCAGATGTGGTCCAGTTAACGTTTTGTGTTAGCGTTATGTCTCATGTTAAGGGGTTAGTTTCTTGGTAAATGTGCCTCTTCTTCTTCTTCTCATAATCAACAGATGGTAATTTAATGTTTTCAGACACTGACTTGACTTCCTGAGCTCTGTGCACGAGAGTCTGGGCATCCTTGGTGTGATCGTCTAAGTTCTTTGGGGTAGTGGTCGCGTTGGACAGCAGATTATTGATGTCATACATCATTGATCGGATCTGATCTGGTGATTTTGGCAGCTGAATGTCCAGAACAGACTTGGCCATTTTCTCAATATCCTCAGGAGGAACCATGGCATCTGTCAGGGAGGATACCTGATTAGTAATGGTTTAATATGTTTATATAAAAACTTGACGTATCATCAGGTGCAATAGATTTCTTAAGGCTTTGTAGTGTTTTTTCTAACTCTAAACCTATGAGAGAACACTTTCTGAACAACGTTCATCAAAACATAAGTCTAACAAAGTACAGTTTACTGCAGAAAGAAAATATTACATTGTTGTCTTCAAAAGGAATAGCTGCCGCTGCAGCTGATTTGATTTTTTCATTGACTCTCTTCAAGTTGAATAGATAAGGACATTGATGCTTTAAATTATGTGTTTGTACCATGTTGGATTTAAAATATTTAGTTTCAGCCCCAAAAATATCTTTCAAGGCATTACCAGATTTTCTTAAAGCTGTGATATATGACTTTGAGCGCAATGATACTGTATCTCATCTGTAAACTGATCAAAGGTTGGAACCATGGTCCCCCAAGTGAGAACCAGGTTCCTAAACCATCATCTAAATACTGACCTATTATGTAGTCTTTGACTCGCTGTATGAGCCCTTTGGTTTTATTTTTCTCACTCTTGAGAGGGTCCATGTTTTTCTTAATCCAGAGTTTTTTTCCCTGGTCTTTGGTGTCCTGAGCTTGTCGTTGGGCATCGGTAATCTGACAGAAAATACACAGATGAAGCATTTATTCAACCTTGAAGCAGAAAAGTCACCAGATATCTGAAAATGTGTCTGAGTGTCTGAATTTATTCTTTGTAGTCTGATATTAGGATTGGATGTATATTTGATTTAAGTTCCAATATAGAGAATGGCTCTGTATATGATGGTTGTTTCGGGTTCATAGTTAGGGCTTGGTTGGTTTTGGTTCTTCTTCCTCAATACTCAATACAACTCCCGTAGGAAAACCTGTAACGGCAAAGATGGCGGTTGTATGCACATGTCCCGCCCCTCCCGCTGGAAAGCCAATCAACTGCTTTTTAACCGTCAACCGGGAAACATTTGAGCCTATCGTCTGGTTCCACTGACGCATGCGCACAGTTGAGGTTTTGCGACAGTGGAGACGATGGCGTAACACCGGCATTCTGGATAGAGACGTAAATTAAGGTTGGTGTTGTTAAGCCTTGCGCAAGCGTAGTAACAGTAACCTGTTGGGGAAAAAGGCGTTTTAAACCTTATTTTGGGGCAAAGTCATCAAACTTTTTATCACATTCTACTGCTGTTTCTATACATGTAGTTTTTATGTCCCGATGACCCGTGAAAGCGCAGTTCTGACTCTCTGCCCATTGATTGAGACAGGAGGCTGGTCTTGTTAGAGCTGCCCGGAGGCGTTGCCAAGATGGCGGCGAGTGGCATGACTTGCCTAAAAGGACTTTGTTTAGGCTCAGGCTCAGAGTTAGGGCTGGTTCTAAATAATGGTTAGGGCCTGCGTAAGCTGGCCGAAAGGTTTTCATCATCAGCAGAGTTCAAGATGAATTCAACTATTTACAACAGAACAAAATATTTGCTTTTATAATGTATTATTATTCATCATGTGTATTGCTTTTGGGTTTCCAATGGGAAACCACTTTGATTAACTGAATCTTGACTTAGTATTTATTTGTTTACAAAACCAGGCTAAAGAAAAGCTGCTCATGAAGTCTGGTTAAATTGAATATATTGTTATAATGTTATTGTTGACTCATTAAGTGTGACAAATAAATGATCTAGGGAATCCTAGGAAGTGGACTGGTTCCAGCTGCTTCACCAGTCCTTCCCATGAATACCTGCCTTGTTCTTGGACAACTCCATGCTGGATGAGAGTGTGATGAGACGCTCCTTTGTTCTCTCTGCTGTACCTAAAGCTTTCTGACTGGCTGGAAGAACTCCTTCACAGTTTGAACCTAAACATTTCTTTTCTCCACACAGAACTTCACCACATCCAGAACAGTCTTCCACACCTAGTCCTCCACAGATCTGCATCAGAAATGGTGAAATGTCACAGAAAGGCTGATTCATCTCTTGGGATTATTAGCTGATTAGCACTACTGCAAACCGCACACTGTAACTTCATACACATCAATGATTGGTTGGCGTGTGAGTTGTGTAACTCTTCAAAATTACTACTCACCATTTTGTTGAGATTGACCATGCTTAGCTGTTGGACTTGCTTTTCCAGCAACATCATGTCTCCTTTGCTGCTGCACATGCTCAATTCATGTTTAACTTCCTGCCTGGTGTCCATTGAGTCCTTGATGGCTTTGTTGGCGTTTTTCACTCTTTCCTCATCCAACATAAAGACTTCATGAAATTTCTGAATTTCGTCCAGTCGCTCTACAAAAGGATCAGTGAAGACAATGAGCTCATAAATCAACTAAAGAAAAATGAGTGCATGACGCAGCACAGTGGACATTGGTTCTTTCAGAATTTAATATGAAACACACAGAATACCCGGTTTCCGGTACCCCTTAGCCTGCTTGCATTTGCTCTTTATGCTTTTTTTGCCAATGCAGGTAGGACACCAAGTACCAGTTATTAAGAATATGTTCTGCAAATGTGTTCATTTTGACAAAGCCGGTTGAGGACAGGAGAAGAAACATACGTAGAGATTCACAGGTGTCAAAAGTATTCACATTCATTACTAACCCTCAAGTAGAAGTAGTATAGATACTCGGGTTTGAAAATACTTTTGTAGAAGTATCAACTCAAGCTTTTAAAATATAAGTAAAATAAAAGTACTGGTTGCAAAACTAATCGAAGTATAAAAGTAAAAGTAATTTAAGGGGGAAAAATGTCCATTAAAGACAAACTCTTATGTGTAACCTCGCTCACAGAACACGTCAGTCTGTCACAATATGATGGCAAGGTGCCTTCAGATCATGTGACCTGCCGTTCGGATGATGGAAACATGGCGACATTCAGAGAGGCGCCGCTAAAACAACACCGGGACACATGTATCGACCTCCATGCTACATGGGCAAACCAAGAAAATCAGAACCAATTTTCCAATGACGGCTAAATGAAGCTTAGGCGAAAATTCAGTCAGGAAGACTGGACAGGCTGTGCTGTTCCCTGGAGGTCTCCTCTCCCTGGGGGCACACGGCCAGCTGATTAGGGGCACACAGTCAGCTGATTGGGGGCAGGTGGGGTTTGGGGGGCGCACCGCTGTTATAATGATGGGAAACACTGGACTGGCACTGGACTTGCTTATCAAAACATTGGCCCAATACTAGCTTTTTCAGACTTTATCCCTTTGTGTTCATTTCTAAAGCCTCACATTAAAACATCACTTTATTTAAGGGATCAAGTCGCTGTGTTGTGCCTGATTCTCAACAAAGTTTGAAAAAACATTTACGGCAAACCCATGGTCATGAAGATACTCATTTAAAGTGAAGAGGAGGAGGGTTCATATAGCTAAATACTAGGGGTGTAGGAATTCGTTTTTAACAACGATTCGATCACGATTCGTGGTTGTCGATACGATTCAAGGACGATATTGGTTCATTTAGAACGATACGATCCGATACGATTCAGTGACTTGAAATCGATTCAGTAACTTTTTAGCCAAAAATTCAACCAGTGTGACTGAAATAAATTTCCCAGATTCCTGTTGTTTCTTGAAATAGAATCAGGTATCAATTATGAATATAAATAAACAAGTAAACAACAATGAATGGCAAATGCATTCACATTTTATTTAAATAAAGTGCAAACACTGCTGTAGCAATGTAGCAGAAAAAAACCCGTATTAGTGATATACACAAAAAACACCCCTGCAATAATGGTTTCCCCCTACCAACCCCCTCTATTTCAACCTCTGTGGAACGTCCCGTCGGCTTTGCCGTGAAACCCGGAAGTTGAATCGGCGCTCAGGCAGGCGGTTTGTCGGCTCAGTCCGTGACAGCCTTTATCATTAAAAGTGCTAAGAAAAAACATCCATATAAAGTCTGACGTGCTTAAATCCAATGGGTTATTTCCTTGTATCGATACAATCGATTTATGACATTTTAAATAGATTTTAGATCGATATGTCGTCCATAAGGCCAACTCGCCGATCACAGATCGACGTAGTCGGAGGAATTAAAATCGATACATCGATGTAACAGCTGAATCGTTACACCCCTAATAAATACCCAACTGAGATCCTTCCTGAAAAGGAACCTTCCACCGACCAGTTTCCTTCTTAAAAATCCCTTCTT
Source organism: Apeltes quadracus (assembly GCA_021346845.1). Classification (NCBI taxonomy): domain Eukaryota; kingdom Metazoa; phylum Chordata; class Actinopteri; order Perciformes; family Gasterosteidae; genus Apeltes; species Apeltes quadracus. Next base: position 19,842,098 of record CM037935.1, read on the forward strand.
CTTCTTCAAAACGGATGCCGCTATTTATCTGGATAGGTTTCTTGTGCATGTGTTTTTGAACGATGACAAGCTAGAATAAAAACAAGCCAAAATGAAATAGGAGTAACTAGGATATCTTTTAAATGTAAGGAGTAGAAAGTACAGATATTTGCGTGAAAATGTAAGGAGTAGAAGTAAAAAGTCATCTAGAAGAATGAATACTCCACTAAAGTATAGATACCCAAAATTTCTACCTAAGGTAACAAAGTATTTGTACTTTGTTACTTGACACCTCTGTAGACATTGTGGGAGCTGGATGTCTTCAAAATAAAAGCATTGTGGTAAGAAAAAATTATAAGTCTTACATATATTAATACTTCCAAGAGTATCACCAAAGGAGAGAACTTAAGGAGTGGGAATCATCTGACTAAGCATGATCAAGGTTTACAACCTTTCCAAGGAGAACAAAAAGGGAATCCAGAGGAGCTGCATACGGGATATGTTAAAATTAATTTAAATCAACAGAAAAGCAAAGCGGATTTCAGTATGCTTTAGAATCCAACTGAAAAAAATCTTTGCCATCAAACGAAGTGATTTAAATAAATTACGGCCCAGATTTCAGATTATTGAAATACATATCACCGTTGCAGAGATGAAACCTTTTTTAGAATGTCTAAATATTTTTCGATCAAGGGCCTAAAAACAACTTCCAAGAACAACACCACTGTACCTTCCGGGTATTCATCTTCATTGTCCGAGTTCTCGACGAGTCTCGCCTTCACTTTGGTCACCAGGTTCTTGAACTCCAGACGAATGTTGTCGATTTCAGTGTTGAGGAAAGGGGACGTGTCAATTAAGATCACATTTGGGTCAATGCCGTTTTGCAGCTTCCTGTGAGGAAAAGTGTTTTAAAATGTTTGATAATTGAGGTTAACCTTCATCATCAAAAGCAAAAGCTGATTTACTTAAAACCTCCTGGAAAAACAAAATGTCTTATGTAACATTAGAAGAGGACAAAGGTTTTGTTTTTATCAATAATGATGAATGGAATTTGTATGGCACTTTTTTAGTCTTACAATCAATCAAAGAGCTTTAACATTTCATGTCATCATTCACCCATTCAAACACTCATGACAGGAGCTTATGTAAACTGTGCCACCGGTGCCCAGTGACTAGCATTCAATTACAATATAAATAGAACCGGAAAAAAGTACATTAGAAAGTAAAAATCAATGGTCTATCTATATCTTTGGTCGCAATGAAATATTACATCATTTTATCAACCAAACCCTGAAGATTTACTGCTCAATAGTTTGATGACTTAGTTTATGACTTATTGTACATAGTTACACTTAGTTTATAGACAGAAAGAAATGTGCCAAATGGGCTCTAAATGTGCGTGTTGGTTCGAAATAAGAAATCCTAATACACAAAAAAAAATCAGGTTCATAACCTCCTTACAGTCCTAACTATCAGTATATTTGTGAATTCATGCAAAGTTTATTTAAAAAAGATGACAGAAATGTAAGCAGGTGTTTATAGATGTGGAAAATGAAGACAGGAGGAAGCGCCCTCTGTAAATACCAACTGTTAGTAAATGGGCACCGGTGATTTTCAAAGGATTATGATTAACTCTGACAGTATAGCCCTTTGTTTGAATATGGTGCTGTAAGTATAAAACTTTAAATCCAAAACTTTTTACCCCATTTTTGCACGTAGTTTCTCCAGCGTCTTCAGCCTTGGAGGACAGAGTCCCTTCAGTTCGGCGAGGCTTTCCAACTTGGAGTGCATCTTTAACATATGATGTAGATGGCGACTGTCGCCGGCCAACATGTTGCCATAGCCATTGTGAGGCAGGAACGTTCTCATCCTCACGGCAGCTCGCTGCACATCGGTCACGTCTCCAGCCCACAGAGCAGTGCAGGGGTGGCACTCGTTGCAAGCTGGGAACTCTGAGTATCCTGGGGCGCACTCATCACAGAAGATACCAAAGACTCCAACCCGACAAATGCACTCGCCAGTTTCAGGGTCACATGACGGATGGTCAGTTCCCTCAACGTTACAGTCACAAGCTGAAAGAGGCACGATGAGCTAAAATCAAAACCACCTGCAGTTGTGTCACAGAGAAGTGAAGAAATGTTTCCACTCACAGATACACTGCACGTCTGGATTCCCAAAATGATTTTCTCCACATTCGTCACACTGCCTTCCTCCAAACTCAGGACGACATGGACACTGTCCTGTCACCTGAACGCATCACTGTTTCATTAAATACATGCTTTCGGATCAAGAGCTCATCTTCTGTCATTCATTATCTATTCATTTCTTTCTAACCCCGACTCTAAACTTCACCTGCTGAACAAGTTCAGTAGTTTTATCCCTTCAAGTTATGCTTTACAACAGCGTTCACATGCATGTAAGACAACATTGAAACTTTACGCCTGTTCTGTTGTGTGAGCTCAATAACATGAGTGAAATAAATAAAAGTCGATAGAGTATACGACTGGAATAAGAGATTGTCCATGCTGGTTCCTCTTGCCTTGTTGCAGATGTTGGAGAAGGAGTTTACAAAGTCACAGCTGCAGGCTTGACACCCTGATGCTCCCTCCAGGTTCCAGTATCCGTCTGCACACTCGTCGCAAAGGATGCCAAGCACCCCTGTCCTGCAGGGACACTGTCCCGTCTTTGAGTTACAGAAACAAGGACTCCCAAGAGGACACTGAGTCACTACCGTCCCCCGCCGGTCACAGGAGCACTCTAGGAAACACATAATTGAACGAAAAGATAAACCACCAGATAAAGAACGTATTTGGCGTAGCAGAAGATTTTTCTGGTTTACTGTTTAAAATGAAATAATTTCAAATTCCCCTACCACTAACAATCAGCCGTGATTTGTAACTTTACATATATATATTTTTTTTATTAGTTACCGCTATGCATGGTCAATTATAAATGAAATGTGATGCAATCTGCCTCTGACCTGCTTGTGTGCGCTAGCCATTCTTATTGCTGTTCAAAAGTGAAAAGCTGTTCAAAGCAATTAATAGTAGTTTGTTTGTTTATTCTGATTAGGGATTAATATAATAAAATGTTGCAGTTTCCCCTTTGTTCGTTTTTTTTTGCAAGAAAAAGGCTACAACAGCAATCTAAATATTAGATAACAATACCACAAATGAGCAAACTGTTCTTTCATTGGTCCAACGTTTTTGCCGCCATAAATAGGCCGGGTTTCTTTTCCTAATTATTTTTTAACTGGGAGTTTTGGGGGTGCATGGACTAGGTTGGGATCTAGAAGGGGATGCGTGGCCTAAAAACTTTGGGAACCGCTGGTCTAGGAGGTTGGATGGGTTGAAGGGAGCTACTTCGGTTGATAATGGCGCCATGGCGCAGGCTTCAAGGCCGGCCATTCCACAGAGACCCTTCACCTTGTTGTCTCAGAGCAACTCCACACTGCCAGAGCCGCCTCTCTCTCTTCTGTCCGACTTTGACTGCTAAGAACGTCGGCGTAACACTCGACAGTCATCTCTCCCTGACTCCCAACATTACAGCAACAATACGATCCTGTAGATACTCGCTCTACAACATCAGGGGAACACGTCCCCTCCTCACTCAGAAGGTGCCGCAGGTACTGATTCAGGCTCTTTTCATCATCTTGACTCTTGTAACTCTCTCCTGGCAGGTCTTACCGCATCCAGTTTGAAATACTGGTACTCACGTACCTGTGTACTCACGTACGGTGCTGCGAATTGATCAGGTCCCGTCTACATCCTTGCAAGACCACCCCTGGCGGGGGAAGAACGGGGGAAGTTGCTAGGCAATCTCTGACGGAGCTGGGGAGCCCATTTTTGACATGAGGCAATTTCCGTTGTAGAAGATCCCAAAGAGAAATAGAAGGAGCTACGACTGAGTATAAATGTAAATGCTGTTGGGAGAAAGAAAAAATCCCTTTCCCGTTGGACAGAAGTTTTAGCCAGAGACAGAGGTTGTCCAGCAGGATGAACGAAGTTTAGGTGGCCCAAAGGGAAGACGTTGGTGTTTGGTAAAGACGTATTGAGTTGATAGATTGTAGCATCGCGTTCCTGCGCTCTTGTCGTTGCATTACTCCATTGAATTAGTTTGTTAGGTTACTTGATTGCATGTCATTGTTGATTAATCTTCTTGTGTTGCATTTTTAGGTTACCTTGTTTCCTCCAAATAGCATGGCGGCTACAAATGGTATCGCTGGCAGGCATGAAGGTCTGGCCTCTCGGTGCCATGAGCCCCGGCTACAGATTGTGTTACATTGCTGCGTTACGTTGCTACGTCATTATGCTATGTCGTTTTGCACCCTTTCTCTGTCTTTTTCTTCCTCTCATTACAGATAATAACATTGTATCATTATCTGATACCCTGGTAGTTACCTTTGCATGCTTTGTCCATGGCGTCACCGTAGTAACCAGGTTTGCAGTCCTGGCAGTGTGGTCCAATCGTGTTGTAGAGGCAGCGCTGACATTCTCCAGTCAGGCTGTTGCATGCATCGCGGTCCGCTGGGTTGATGTTGTTGTTGCAGGGACACTGCTCACAACTGTTACCTGGCAAGCCCAGATTGCCATAGAAACCGGGACTGCATCTGTCACAGCTTGGACCTGAGACCGTCACACATATAACTGTGTGAGAATGGATTACTGTGACAGTTAGGCAACTTGATTGAATGTGAGCCACTCTGACCAGAGCCGCTACTGCTGCATGCTCCTAGACATCCAGTGGGAATACAAACACGCAGCCCCCGTGCAGAAACCCCACAGCTACATCATCCTCCATGTGACACCACGTTAGGACTCAAAATGCGTAGGTGTGAATGTCTATTAGCTTGTGAGTTAGGCTCAGATCGTATGTATTGTGGTCTACAACATTGGACGCATCGGTCGTACACTGCGGTGATGCTGGCTGGAGCAGTTAGCAGGCAGACACCCAAACCCATCTGTCACATACTGTAATGTGTTTTGTTCTCTTACAGCATGTTGATGCTGTAGTCTTCTCAATGTAACTAGTCCTTATATTGCATCGTCATCTCTGTATCAATGTCAAATCAGACCGGCTTAATTAAACCAGCTGTAACCTACCTGTTTGATCAGCTTAAACCATTTACTATCAGGACTCCCTCTGGGGGACTAAGAAGTCCCCCAGAGGGACTTCTTACCTGTGTGTCCCTCCTTGCATTTACAGATGAGAGTGAGGGATTGTGGGTCTTGTTTGCATGAAGTAGCAAAGAATTGTCCACTGTTTGGAACTTCTGGACACAGGCAGGGCTGACACTGCTGTCCGGAGACCGGGTTACCATAGTAACCTTCGACACACCTGCAACAGCAACACAGGCATCTCATTAGAACCAGCTCATAAAGAGGTCAGAAAGATTCTCTGACATTTCGGAACATATGATAATTTAACAGATTTACCGTTCCAAATGTTTCTAAATGATAAGAACGGTAAGAAAATTAGTTGTACCAGAGTTTTTTAATTACCTTCTGGAATAAAACATATACAACACTAAGCAACACAGATCAGTTCCATGATGTGGTAAATGGCCAAATGACTTCTACTTATAAAGACACCTTCTATTTAGCCTCAGGGTAAAGTAGTTTGCCCGAGAAAACATTTGCCTGGACTGGAGGAGGCGTGGATTGAACCAGCTTCTTCTGATTGAGGGCCGTTATCTCTTTATAGTTCTATTATTGTGTAAATAGTAATTGTGATATATGTGTAACCTGTACTAGTGGGATTTTTAACACGTTAATAGATACATTGTTAGAAATATAACTTGAAAAGGTGTGCCCTGCATATACATAAGAAGATATATTGTTCTAGTTATGTATATGTCAATATACCTAACCTTTCACACATATCTCCGGTGGCGTGCTCCCTGCAGTGAAGGCACTGTCCTGTCTGTTCATCACACACTTCTGACAGGTTGTTGCATTCACACGGTCGACAGGAAGGGAAATCCCAGAAGGCCGTCTGGCAGCGATCACAACGTCGACCTGTCAAGTCTGAGCGACACACACATTGACCTCTGACCTGCTCGCAAAACTCCGACAGGGATCCCCGGGGGTCACACTCACATGCTGTGAACAAAACAGCAGATAAAAAGGTTATCGTTTGTCTTCAGTTTCAGAATAGGAACTCTTGTGTTTCTGTATCGTTGTTGTAAGAGTTTCTTTACGTCTGCAACCATCAGGTCCAAAAGCAAACGTCAATGGTGCACAGCTATCACAGCAACGGCCAATCACATTGGGTTTACATTCACAGAACCCCCCCACTCCACTGCAGGGCAGCCCGAGAGAGCCATCAGCATTACATCTGCAAGCTGAGAAGAGAAAAGTTAAACTGTGTCAAACCATATATATATATGGTACACTATCACTATTATCACATTACATTACACTACATCATATCATCTGATCATCATACCTGTACAAACAGACTGTAAAGCCCTCTGAGGCAATTTTGGGCTATACAAAATTAAATGAATTGAATGAACATCTCCATTCTGTTTATATGTGATGCACTGCTCATAACCATCTCCATTGTGTCTATATGTGATATCCAAGTGATAACCATCTCCTTTGTTTTCATATGTAATACACTACTAATAATCATCTCCATTGTGTCTAAACTACTTACGAACAGCTCCATTGTGTATCCGTGCCGAAAGGCTCTTCGTGATTCCCTCACAGACTTTTGGCAGTGACTCCTCCGGTTGGAGCTCAACAGCCAATCCAATACAGTGAAAATGGAGGAAGGAGTCAACGTCTCTCTCGGAGCAGAAATCTTGAACAGCTTTGATGCTCGGAATCAGACCCATCTGAAAATACAGAAATAATTCAATACATTATCATTATAGTACATTTAGCTAATTTGTTCCATTAATAATATTTGTGCCTTTCATGTTTGGGTTTTGCTGAAGGAACAAAATTATTTTAATTTCTGTTACAAAAATAAATGTACGGTACAAAATGGTCCTAACAAAGGCTGCTGTCTGCTGTAAATTGTTTTTTTTTGTTGTGTTATAAGCTTTTCCATTAATCACCAGAGTTCCACAAGGAATACAAACATGTTTATAACACTCTAGAGACGCTGTGGGGTCAGGGACTACTGATCCTCCTTTGAAATTCTGAATTGCGATTTTGGGCTATACAAAATAAAATGAATTGAATTGAATTGAATTCTATGACCAAATTATCATATTTACTGATACTTTAGATGAAGTAACTGGTATTCTGTAATTCACTGTACTTCATTTGAACTGTAACTCTTGTGTCATCTTTGAGCCTTTGCTAAGCCATAAGTTAGTAGGGATCTAGTTAAAAAACAAGTCGTCCCGGAATGTTCCTTGACTTGGACTTGTGAGAGTCTCGGACATTATTTTATTATTATATTTTTATTATATTATATAATAATACTGTTCATTGAGACAGTTTCCCCTACGCTACAATCCATGAGAGTCAAAGTCAACTGAACTGATGAATACTTCCTCACCGAGTCAACTAGTATGTGTTCGCCAAATCCATCTGATCCAGAATGTTTGTTAAAAACCACGTCCACAAAGTACTGACTGCCTTTGGTTAGACGCACTGGAGAGTCCAGAACACCTCCTCTGGAGACGAAGATCCAGTAAGTAACACACAAATAATGGTATGTTATGAGAATGCAAATATAGAGAATGTCAATGGCACTGGCTGAATGAATAAGACATAAAGCTGTGTCTTTTTCTGTAAGAGATAAAATATTCTGGGTTTGTTACAGGTTAGGTTTCAGTTACCGTGGAAATGTACGCAGTGGTTAAATAATCTCTGTTTCTGGAACTGATCAGAGGATTACTTACCTTACAGATTCTGTTGTCTACTGACATTTACTCACCTGGATCTTCCAGGAAGAGGGAGACTTTTACTTCCTGTTGGGTCACTTCTGCAGCTGCCATCGCCTGGTGATGCGTTGACGACGCTGACTGAAGCGAGCCAATCAGACGGAGACTGCAAAAAAGATCATCTGACATTACAATGCAGGAAGAAAGAAGTTGTAAATGCCCTTAACCCCAACCTGAATAACCCTAACCCCAAACCTCTATGGAGTTTCTAAGACTTTACAACTTGTTATAGATAAGAGGCATTATAAGTAATTTTAGTCCTACAATTGTTAGTTTTAGAGACCTGATGCTAAACTCGGAAAACGGAAGTTATCTCTAAGTCAGCTGTCACGTGATACAGTATCTCTAGATGGAATTGCTCTGGTATAGAGGATATGTACTTCAACTCTCATATAAAGAAGACTTCCATCCTTTTTTATCTTTCATCTACTTTTTTAATTTACGTAATATATAAAAATATGTCTCAAAGTGATCCTTCTAGACTGGATTACTGTAATTCTTTGTTAGCAGGGTGTTCTTGTAAATCTCTTAAGCCTCTCCAGTTGATTCAGAATGCTGCAGCACGTGTATTAGCAGGAACTAAGAAAAGGGATCATATCACTCCTATGTTATCTTTGCACTGACTCCCTGTTAAATCAAGAATAGAATTTAAGTTTCTTCCCCTCACCAAAAGGCAATTGCTGGTGAGGCACCGCCTTTTCTAAAGAGCTTGTAACACCGTGTTGCCCTGCAAGGCAGCTGCGCTCCATAGATGCTGGTTACTTGTTGTTCCTGGAGTTATTAAAAGTAGGACGGGAGGCAGAGCCTTCAGTTATCAAGCTCCTCTTTTGTGGAAATACTTTGCTCTTTGCTACAGCTTATAGTTAGGGCTGGCACAGGTTAACCTGGACCAGCCCTTAGAGAAGTTAATAGCCTTAGACTGCTGGGGGACTTCTTGGGACACACCAAGCTCCTCTCTTCCTCTCACTCTCTCCTTCTACAATACTCCATGTTTTATTAATGCACTAATTAATTAATCACTAATTCAGCTTCACCCCCGGTTGATGTTGTGCTTTGTCGTCTCACAGGTCTCCGTAGCTCGTGGCTATGTCTGTACCCTGGTCCTGACTCCTGCTTTGCCCGCACACACCTACCACTTCTAACACAATTGATATTCCCTATTCCCATTTTGTAAACTTCAATGCGCTTTGCTAACTTTGTTTCTTCCACGGAGTATTCGTGCTTTCTTGCCTCACAGGTTTCCATGGATCATGGTTGTATCCGGACCCTATTCCTTCCTTCTGCCGTGGTTTGGCTGATACCTGCTGCTGCCATCATCATCATTATTATTATTTTAAATATCATATCATAAGGCAACATTGCCCTTTCCTAAAGTCTTTGTGCTTTCCTTCCCCATAGGCTTCTGTGGATGGTGGTTCTTTCTCATAGTGGTTCTATCTGAGGATGGTTGTCCCTGCAGTCCTGCCTTACACCTGGCTCACTACTTGCAATATTTTTATCATTTCTGTTTTAGGAATTAAATGTATTGGGGGGGTTCCTCCTGTGACAATCTCCCCTTATTTCCCCATGGAAGTGTTTTCATTCTTTTGGTTTGAGTTTTTCATGTGTACAGAACGAACATTGTAAAAGACAACACGTACAATTCATACAACGAAAATGGTTTGAATATATATATATTATATCTTGAATTCCTCATTTACGTTCATAATCATGTCCTGCTTGTCAGCGCAGAAAAAAAAGCTATTTGAGTTTATTTGACGTTTTTCTCTTGGAGAATCATGGTTTCGGCGATCGACTCTCCCCCTTTTTCATGTGTGATTATCCTCATGACTGATGTCTGGTTCAAATTAATGAGAATCTTTGAGAGAGGAATAGCCCTTGAGAAACTAAGATAGCCTGACATCAATCATCGGGTTAATTTGAGCTTGCTAATAGGACATTTGATCGACTTTGTTTGTTGAGGAATGGGGCACAGGACAAAGGCGGTTTTCTTTACCTCTGGCTCGTAATGAATTACCAACTGGTAATCCAGAGATGATGGGAGGTTGTCCACAGTGAACCTGAGCCCTGCCCCATCCAACACTCTGACCAATCCCAACCCAGTCCAAGTGAGGGATTGATAATCTTTCCTCTGACGTGGAATGATTTGCAGGGCATGACCCGGGTGGAGAGGAAGGCTGTTCTGCTGTAGAATGGATACAAATAGCAGTTGGACTTAGGGCAGAGGAGGTAAACATAATTGGCTGAATGGTCACACTGGCAATCCCATTGGTAAAAATAACAGGATGTGAATCAATACCCACCTGTCGGCGTCTTCGGTGGATGGCGAGGCGTCGAGTCCTCCGTACCAGAACAACTCTCCCGTTAGTGTACTTAAAGTCGTAACCCTGCTCTCTGTAATACTTCCTACACTGAGGTGGAACAACATGATCTACCTGAAGACACAGAGAACAATATATACAGTTGAAACCAGAAGTTTACATACACTCCGCAAAAAGACACATAACACTTTTTTTCTCACAGTCTGAAGTTAAATCAGACTAAACCTCTCCCGTTTCAGGTCTGTTAGGATTACCAAAATTATTTAACTATTGCTGAATGTCAAAATAATGACAAAGAAACATTTTAGAGAATTTTTCCTTACTTTCTTCAAGAGCAAAAGTTTACATACCGTTCCTTAGTATTTAGTAGCATTGCCTTTGAACTGCATGACTTGGGTCAAACGTTTAGGGTATCCTTCCACAAGCTTCTTACACTACTCTGCTGGAATTCTGGCCCATTGCTCCTGACAGAACTGGTGTTGTCCTCAAGCCACTTTTTTAAACTCTTTTGGCAGTATGCTTAGGGTCATTGTCCATTTGGAAGACCCATTTGCGCCGAAGTTTTAGCTTCCTGGCTGATGTCCTGAGATGTTGCCTTAATATTTCCAGGTAATATTCTTTCTTCATGATGCAGTCTTTATGAAGAGCTCCAGTTCTTGCTGCAGCAAAACAGCCCCACAACATGATGCTGCCACCTCCATGCTTCACAGTTGGGATGGTGTTTTCAGGTCTACAAGCTTCCCCCTTTTTCCTCCAAATGTAACAGTGGTCATTATGGCCAAACAGCTCCACTTTAGTTTCATCAGACCACAGGACATGTCACCGGAAGTTAAAATCTTTGTCTTGTCTTTTTGCAAACTGTAATCTGGCTTTTTTATGTTTCTTTAGCAGTAATGACTTCCTCCTTTCAGCCCATGTCGGTGCAGGACTCTTTCTACTGTGGATAATCACACTTTCTCACTAGCTTCCGCCATCATCTTCACAAGGCTTTTGTTCTGGGGTTGATTTGCACATGTCGGACCAAAACACATTCATCTCTGAGACAGAGCCCGACTCCTTCCTGAGCGGTGTGATGGCTGGACATTCATCATACTTGCGTATAATTGTTTGCACAGATGAACGTGGCACCTTCAAGCATCTTGAAATTGCACCCAAGGATGAACCAGAGCTTCAAAAGCCATGACATCATAATCCGGGCTTGCCCATGTTGTTTAAAGACATAGTACTTTTGGTGTATGTAAACTTTTGACCTCGAACAAAGTAATGAAAAATTTCCTAAAATATTTTCTTTCTCATTATTGTGACATTTAGCAGAAGTTAAATAATTTTGGTAATCCTAACAGACCTGAAACAGTAGAGGTTTAGTCAGATTTAACTTCAGATAGTGAGAAAACAAAGTGGTTTCTGGTTTCAACTGTATACAGTGGTGGTCAAAATTAACACCCTGCCCCTACCCCTAACCCATATTTAAGAGATTTCGGATGATTTTGTTGAATTGGCCATTAAAATACCCATAAAACGAATTAAATACCTACAAAGTCATCATTACGCTGTATAAACCAGAGAATAGAGACATCATAAGGAGAATTAGGTGATCCTAAACATTCTTTTAACTATTGCCGGAACTACCTTCAACAAAAGGAATCTGCTGGAACATTGAAAATAATAGTCTGGCCCCTTCAAAGTCCAGACCTTAACCCCATCGAGCAAATTTGGGTCGAGTTGGAAAATAAACTGGACAGATTTATTCTACATTCAAAGGAAAGCCTTTGGCTTGAGTTGCAGAAGGCATGGGATCAAATTAGTGTGGAAGTTCTCACGGAAAGATATTGACACTATGCCAGAGAGATGTGCTGCAGTAATTGCTGCAAGAGGTGGACATACCATCTATTAAAGTTAAACGTGGATAAAAACAGGACTCACTTCATCTGTTATTTGTTGTGCTCAGAGCAACCATCTGCATGTTTAATCAACATTATGAAATAAAATCATGTTTTGGAGGCAAAAATGTATATATCTTTTTGTTTATAACGTCACATTTACTCATTGTTACTCACTAGACCAGATGATGACGGTGGTGAAGGAGTAGTTGTAGGAAAAGAAGAGCTTCCACTATGCAGCGGTGCAGCGAGCTCCGCCTCATACAAGAAGTAGTCCAGTGGTGGTAAGAAGAAGCCGGGGGCAGGGTCAGAGCAGCGCTGCCCCCCCATGTTGGGTAAACAGTGACACTGTCCATCCTGTGGAGAACACCTGAGGAGAAGGAGATTTAAGGAGTGAAATGTTTCACTCCTGTTACTGTGACAGCACCGCAACCGTGCAAACTTTACAGAAGTGTATTCAATATTAATGTGATGGCGGAGTTCTAAAATGGGTGTGGCCAAAAAGCAAAATAAAGCCAGAGGAAACATACATGTTGCTGTGAGCGCCTCCAGCATCACAGTCACATGGTGAACATCTGAACCCCGAGGTCCCTAAACCCCAGAAACCGGCCTGACGAGAAAATAGAGAAAAGCCTTCACATGTGAACCAACCATTGACCGTTGTCTTCACTTTTTCTTCTGTGCTTTTGATGTACTTGTATGGAAAAGTGAAAGGAAGATGTGTTCTTCTTTCTCAGCATTACATACATGTGGGGAACTCTTTCCTGCATCCATCACCACCTTAATGTTGTTGTGTAGTGAAGATGAACAAGTTTTAATTGTGTTTTCATACATAAGTTATTTTAAGTTATAAAAAATAAATATTAAGTTATAATCTAATTCCTGCCTCTTAATACTGGTGGAATTATGCTATGAAACCGGAATTGAGAGACTCCGGAAAGGATGTAGTTAGCAGACCAATAACAGCCTTGCGGGCTATGTTGGCTTGGGTAGCATTTGACGCAAGCCAAGAAGAATTGGTCAACGCACGCAAGAGGGGGTGAAAAGGCACGCAAGGGCCTCTTAAGTCTGCGCGTCCTTGCGTTTCTCTAAAAACGCAGAAGCATAAACTAGGTTTTAGAGACTAAACATACCACACATTGATCACAGTGAGGGCCACTGGCCAAATGGTCACAGTCACAACTTCCTGTCAGTTTATCACATGAGCCAAGACTTCCCAAAACATGGCACCTGCACGCTGAAACACACAAACACACACAAGACAGAGATATGATGAGATATGACGAACCTTATCAAAGTTTCTCGATGTTGAATGAAAGCATCACCATCATCATATATTTGATGTTGTGCAAACTTGAGGAGGAAGCGTGAATTTTCTCGTCTATTTGTTAATTAACAGGAGATATCAGAGGTTTTCCTCACCCTGACAGCCGGCGGGGTTGTCTTCTCTCAAACCGAAGAAACCAACTCTGCATTGATCGCAGCGGGGACCCTCTACGTTTTCTTTACAGACACATTGGCCGTTCAGAGGGTCACACAAACCACCTCCCTCCGAACCTCCTGGGTCGCAGTCACAATCTGCGACATAGGGACATGAATATGAATGTATGCATAGTTCTTCATAGATTCCATGACTCTGTATACTGTAAGCCCTCAGGTTTCAAAACAGCGGACAGCGAGAGTCATTCTTCACTACTTATCACATACTCGCAATTGCTTGATGTATAATCGTGTTCTAAATCTATTTCTTTCTTTTGGCAGTATCGTTAATAATCTGATGCTGACCAGCTGTGACAAAAGGAAAAGGTTTTCTTAGAACTCTAACTACATGCATTGCTTATTAAGTTTCTTCAAGGTGTAAATAAATGAAAAAATAAAAAAATAAAAAAATGTAATCAGCATGTGCAGAGTTTTCATTTGGACTGGTATTGGACCAGCCCAATACCAGACCCACCACCTCCATAAAGACCATCACATAGGAAATACTACATTCTTTAACAAAAACAAAGTGGTGTTCATATACATGAAACCCAACCCAGTGAAGCGGATTAACACATTTATTGCATTAGAAATCCAACTGGAAGTCTGCAGCCATGTAATTGTTTCCCTCAGGGTTTCCCGCAGCACTTTGCAGCTTGGAAACACATGCCTGCTCCCTTAAATACGTCGTCAAAAAATAAAAATATTAGGCCAAGCGATACACGTACTACGTACATTGACACATATTGCTGGCTGCGCGCGCCAGTGTTTGCCGGCACACTGCGTGCGGAACGCTAATGCTAACTAGCTAGTTATGCGCCCCGAGCATATGGACGCCAACCGCTAGCATCCCCCCACCCTCCGGTCAGATGGCCTACCACCTTGACTAACACATTTCCTGCCGGAAACCCTGTTCCTGACATCTAAAAACACAGCATACATTAGGTTATTGAAGTTTCTCTAAATTAAATGCGGATTTTGAAATGTTGGCATTTTAAAATAAAAAATAATGAAATACAAAACGAGAGATCCATTATGTCTAATTGTGAATGACATGTCAGTATTGAATGAAAGCAGTTGATGCGTACGTATGCAGGCTTGTGGGTCGTCTGTTGCCCTCTGAGGATCCTGATAGAGAAATGGCCTACAGGTCTCACACTGAGAACCCATCCTCTCATGGCGGCAGTCCACACACACGCCGCCACTTAGCCCGCCTGTTGCTTCAAAACGAGAAGCATCGAAGTGACAAGAGTCTGAGTGACCGTTACAGTTGCATCCTGTAAAATTCACAAATTACAGGGACATGATTACAGACCAGGAAGACTTCAGGCTTGCTGCTTTATCTTGGTCTGAACATGGAGCTTACTCCTGCAGGTGTTGGCAGGGTTTTCCCCTCCAGGCCTCCAGGGAGAGTCGTGGTGAAAGTCCCGACATCTCTCACAGTTCTCTCCAGCTGTGTTATGCTGACAAACACATCTGCCGTGAATCTGAAGAACAGTAAGAAAGCTCTTTACGGGTAACCCTAACCCATCTGTGTCCTGCTCCAACAACAAGAGACATCAATATTAGGAGAGACGTCTCTAAACATTCAACATTTCGGAAGCCACTCCGACAGTGGTCAAGAGCTTTTTACACATGGTCCCCACTGCGGCTCCCAGTTCTGAGGCTCACTGCCTACACTCCACAAGTTAAGGACATAACAGGTCTGAGGAACGGACCCCAACCAGTGTGGAACTGCTCGGGGGTACTTCTGCTCGTACCATGGTGGTCTGGGTGAAGACGTCTCCTCGTCCTCCATCCACAGGTGTGCACCGGCTGGCATGTCCGTGACAGAAGCAGTGGCCTCTGACCACCATGTTGTAAAGAGCGTAGTAATATTGGTCCTGAGGGTTCCTGCGTCTTCGACCCAGCAGTGTGTCACCCAACGTGAAGAGACCAGTGAAGTTAACCCGGATATTTGTCACCGTGATTAGATCTGTAAACAAAATATGTTCTCCTTTCTATGCATGTAACGGACATGTATGAATATTAAATATCTTCTTTTTTACAGGTCTTATATGGGGGTGTGTAAATATTATATATATATATATATATATATATATATATATATATATATATTTGTATAAATGTAAACTCACCTTGGATATTTGTTGCGTATGGGTTTCCTAATTCAAAGACAGGGTCAAGAGCTTTCAGCACCACCTATTGTACAAAGTAAACCTTTTGAATATGCTACAGATTTCTAAGCAAATAGAAAAAAAATATATTTTCGCAAAAGAATCTCCTCACAAAAGAAGCGAGTCTGTAATGTAATGCGTTGTCTTGTGGGTTTACTATTCTTGATTGTGAATAAGCTTGTATTCTCTGGTTTCATAACAAATGCGGTGGGATATCTCCAATTTGTGGAGACATTTTTTAGAGCCTATTGCTGTAATTTAACTGAAATGCAGCACATATGTCAAACTCGCGGCATCCGCCACCGATGTCCGGCTGGCCGAAGTGTGTTCGGTCAAAGTGGGCAGTATCTGGCCCGATCTGAAATGAGTTGGACACCCCTGCCTTTGAGGGTGTCTAATGGCAATGCACCCAAGGCATTGCATTCCATGGTCTGCTTGGGGAACTTTTTAGACCAACAGGATATGCATCAACATATACACATTAAGCCCAACTGTGAGGCTTAATGCCACCACATGCTCCAAATGGGTTTATGGTCAGAAATTGACTCATTTTCAGACTTTCTTTTCAAAACTCCAATTTGTAGGGACGCTTTCGATGGGGGACAAGAAGGTCAACCTCAACTCACTCAGGATTTTAAGGGCTTCATGCAAACCTTTCAATATAAATCCATTTAAAGCTGCGATCAACGATTGATGGGTCCTCGCAACTGTGCACACGCTGGGGCACTCGCCAGAAATTTGGTGAGGGTGCGCCAAGTCATTTGGAAGTTATGAGTCTTGACATATTAAGCCACTCCCCTTAAAAGTCCATTGTCCCATACCTTAGGTCAAAACTGGCCTACTGTGGTACTTTTTCAAATTTCAAAAGGTTGCTTCATACCCAAATGCAAGACCCCAAAAATTTAACATTTTTCGCCAGTCCTGATATGCATGCCAAATTTAACAACATTTTAAAATATGATAAAGCCTACGTTGTTTGTAAAATGTTGCACGTTCTTAAATCTTGCTCAGTTTTGGTACATTTATAGCCTGGGTGCCATTCTGAACTTTGTCCCGCCCACAACGTTTGAGGTCGGGCGCGAGTATTGCTCGCCCAAAATCATGAAGGCCAATCAAATTGTCAGGGCCGGCTTTATACTATGATGGACAGATGATCAACAGTAACGTAATCAACCACGTCACCAAAGAGCGCTTGGGGTTGAATTTGTTTACAACAACGATGGCTGCCACTGGAGAAGTGAGGTGTGTAGATTCTGCTATCAGGTCTGTTCTGAAAGATATCGACAGCGAATTAATTTTAAAAGAGGAACAGAGAAACGCGATCAAGGTATTTGTTGCGTGCAGCGGAGTTCTGTTGACAACAACTAGGCGTCGCTTAACATATGTCACACAATCCGTTGCTTATTGGTTGTATAGGTTGTAGGTCTATCCATTTGAGTGCAGAGGCATTTTTTTCCTGGTTCGTTTGAAACACGCCCCATAATCACAGCTCAATGGAGCAGCATCAGACTCAAATTCTGATTGAGTATGACTACGTCAGGCTAGTACATTTATCATAATCATATTGAAAAACAAGCACAGCGGTACTCAAATGTGACATTTTCAAACATTTACAGAGAATGTCATGTAAATTCATGCAATAACTTTTCCAAGATAATGTTTGGCAGTAACATAAAGTTGTTAAATAATATAAATATTTTTTCTAAATATAAATGTTAAATGCTGTCCTTGCACCGAAATGGTGGAACAAACTCTGATGAGATCAGAACCGCAGAGAGCCTCTACATCTTTCGCCGCAAACTAAAGACTAAAACACAAATACCCTAAATACAATAATTATGGTAGTTGGCCTATGTTTGGCCTTTGAACATCGAGAAAGCACGTTCTTTTAGTCACTTCATACACTTCATGAATTAGCTCGTTATAGAGCGAGCTGTTGCTGCCGTTAGGGCGGCTGTCCGCAACAGCTCGCTCCATAACAATTACCGTCAATATTTTAATTTTCAGTTGTCATTAAGTCTGACATGTAGACTGAACATTTAAAATGATCGATCGTACAGCCCACTGAAGCAAATATTTGATATTTGTCAGGCTTTCGTTTGAATGTGTTACCTCTCCGTTGGTAGACGGATCTGGTCCAGAGTATCTGCTGTCACAGACAACGTCATCAATGCTATCGGCTGGCTGCTTGGAAACAGAAGGGAACCACAGCGAACAATCTTCTGCAAAGTAACGAATGACCTTCCAGTTCTGTCCAAAATCTTTTGATCGCTCCACCAACATGGCCGCCGGACGGAAACTCTGCAGATAACATGCAGAAAGACTTTGTACATACCGTTTATACATGTATGTATACACAACTTGAAAGTATATTGTTCTACCCATTTGGAACAATGTGTTCCTTTGATTCAGCAAAGTGTGAATTATTTAACAGCGAAAAAGAAAAAGGCAAGTAACGTGAACACCCAGACTGGGGATTTTGGCCACAAAGTGATTCTGTGTGTCTTCTGTCAATCACTCTTCCCTCTCGTTTCAGACACCGCCTACCTGTGTGCCGCCGCCCCCGTGATTACAAGCCCCACCCTTATTGTTTTCACCTGTGTCTCGTTCCCCTGTGTATTTAGCCCTTGTCGGTGAATTGTTCTGTGCCAGTTTGTCTCTTGTCTCCCATGAGCTTACCAGCGATTTCCTCCAGTGTGCCTGCCTGTGTTTCGAACCGTTTCTGTCCACCCGCAACCCTTTGCCTGCCGACTTGGATTTATCTGCCTCCTCTGTCTGATTACCCGTGTACCGAACCTTGGCCTGGATTAAATACAAGAATTGCTCTTAACTACCGTGTGTCAAGTCCGCTTTTGATTCCAGGTCCTTGTGGCCCTAGCCCCCCTGATAGAACTCAAGGCTGAAATTACCACAATAAAGTAAAGTAAAAGTTTAGTAGTCTTGACTCCTCAAACTGAATGACTGGGATATTTTATGAATCAGAATCAGGTAAGCCTGTGATCATTATGATCATTACATGTAATAGTTGAAATCAACAGGAACGCTAACCCTGTAAAAAGGTACCTTGAAGGTGAGGACCAGATGACTGAACTGGAACACAGTCTCCAGATCCAGCTGGATGCTGACCTCATGAACTCCTACAGACAAGACAGAAGAAGGCAGGCGAGTAAGTAGGGAACTATTACACTTCTTACTTTATTCATTTTTAGTGCAGTCACTAGAAACAATTTTAATTCATTAATCACAATTAATCCCATTTAAAATGTTAAAATCCATTAATTTGACTACATTTTACAAGTAATGAGTAATGACTTTAGAAAGCATGTATTTTAGATACTGTTGTTTAACAGAGTAGCTGTTGAGATGAAAGTAGCCTAGCAGCAAGCTTAGCCTCTCATCTAGCTTACCCTAGCAGTGGGTAAAGTGGTCCGTTGGCCACTCACCCCCCTTCTTTTTGACACATGGAGAAATTCTTCTGGCCAGTTCCCCGGTGTATGTCGTGCCTCTGTTGATTTTAACGTTACTTCCAATGCAAAAAGCTTTCTCCATCTTCAACTACCATCTCAGCTCGAACAGAGTGCAGCTAGTGGCAGTGTCGTTTGCAAGGTCAACTTTGTTTACTTCCAGTGTGCCGGAAGCAAACAAAGTTGCGTTAACTGCGTTAAAATACTTTATCGCATTAATCTGGGCCACATTTATCACATAGGTTAACGTGTTTTTACAAGCCCTACTAGCTATATAACGATACGTCTAAGATTACTTAAACATATTCTCCTGTTTACACTGGGACTACAAGATGGGGCCCTGGCTCTGCCTCCCCCTGAAACTGGATTTAAAGTTTTCCTCCACCTCTGGTGATACAGTAACATAGTCCTGGGCTGAGGGTCGGCAAAGCTTGGATAGTGGGTTTACTTTTGATGCCTAACATAGTTCGGGGTGAACCCTAACCCTAACCCATTCAACAATCAAACAATCAAAATCAGAAGATAGAAACTCTTTAATTGGAGGATTTTTGTTTTTGAGGTCTGTTCATTTTTTTAACTCACCGTTCTCAGACTGCCACCACTTTGTTTTTCTTTCGGAGTCAAAGGTTGTGATGATATTCTCAATGCGATGGCTGTCAGTGTTACCATAGCGATCGTATGGCAGACGAGAGTCACATGTAAAACATTTCCGCTCCTCCTGATGGACAAAGACACATTAAACGAGTGGTTCCCAAACTGGGGGAAGCGGTTAAACTTTAACTGGTAGCATTAATCGATCAGGATGTCCAGGATGTGTGGCATCTGACTGAAAATCAAAATCTTGTGTAACTGTTTTACCTGTGTGTGTGTGTGCAACCACACACACACACACACACAGACACACACACACACACACACAGGTAAAACATGGAAAACTACAATACAACTGCAACTGCAAAAAATGTGTAAAGTTGAGGCACTATATCATATGGTTGCAGCAAAAAAATCAAGCAGTGTGTTATAATCCCACCACCGTCGAGACAAAGAGAGTGAGGGAGAGAGAAAGAGAAAAGAAGAGCAAAGAAGACAGAACCACACGGAAAGAGAGAGAAAAAAAAGACGATATAAAAGAAGGCAGATATAGACTGGTGTAAATTGGGAATTAGATGATAGTATGTTCAAAAGTACAAAAATATAACGAGGCATATCTGTCTGCATATCTATCTAAAAGCACTATTATCGGCCAAAATGAGAGACCGCAGCATTGAAGTTTGCACAGAAATTAATTAAAATCTAGAGTCCAGATTTCTGGACTAAAGAACAAAAGAACTATACAAATATATTTTTTCTCATTTGTTTTCATATTGATGGCTGTATTTAACTATACAACAACACTAGAAAAAGTTTCAAGAGAATGAAGAGACGAGGAAAACGCTGCAGTAAAAAGTGACTCCTCAGGGTCGAACCGCGTGAGGTGAAAAAGTGACAGATCAGAACATGTTCAAATATGAGAGTCAGAGAGTTCAAGCCAGAGGCATGTCAATCAAGCAGAGAGAGAGAGAGAGAGAGAGAGAGGAAAGGAGAGAGAAGTGAAGTTTAGTTGAACTTCAGTTAGTTGAATGTTTCTCAATGAAATATGTAAGGGTATTTTACACAGAAACATATACTGTATACTGTATACTCAATCTAGGTTCTTGGATTTTAATATCAAGTTTTCATTTAATAATCAGTTTATCAGAGTGTCTTTGTTTTTCCTTCAGTAGAAACCTTATGATCTTTCACTATACACAGAAACCGTCTCCTTATTTAAGGTAACCTCTGACCTCCAGGTATCCAATGATGCAGTAGTTCTGTGGTCCATCCAGACCACAAGTGGAAGAGGCCGAGAGCTGTGTGGATCGACCCACCATTAAGTCACCGAGCTGTGGATTACAGGAGGTGCTAAGGCACGGATCCCTCGGAGACTCCTGGTGACGAACTCCTGGGAGAAAGACTGGCGGAGGAGGGATCAGCAAATATAAGAATTTAAAGTAATCTGTGGTATGAATAGGAAATAGAATATATTTTTGGTTCTAAAGGCTAATGTTAAAAAAATAAAAAAAAGTCAAGTAGAGAACTTTCTTTTATACAACTCAGAATAAAAACTTTATTTGAGCTTCTTGCCTTATCAAAAAATGTTTTCTAATTATAACACACAATGAAGAATGAGTTTATTTCAGTCAACAATCATGTATATGTACAAGAAGAATTCACAGGAAGTTTTTTCAAACTCAAGAGACTGAGGGAAAATCAAGTATCAACAAGCATAAGAATTCTATTCAAGAGATTACTTGTCTGAAACAGTCTGCTGACAGAGCAGACTATACCAAAATAAATCAGACTGTCTGCATCTACATACTTGGCGCAACACTTCATACTAATAATATTAATGTCTGAGCCATTCTTTTACCTTCAAAATGGAATATACGGATGCTTACTAGGTCGTAATAGTTTTTTTGTGTAGCGTATTCAGGAATCAATTGCTTTATGTTGTTTGAAAAGTATTTTATCCTCTTCTGTTTACAATTAGTCAATATTTGTGTTTTTGAACTGTGGATTATATACCTGGTCATTTTTGTAAATTAAGATATCTGCGCAAAATATATGCCTTTGGATCTGCCTGGATGTTTAGCTAGCTAGTTAGCCACATGCTAATGCCGTGTATTTGCGCACCCCGCGCATGACGTCGCTGTGTTAAAGTGAACATCACTACCCAGCTGCCCACACAGGACTGTGATGAGGACACACAACCAGGACATGGATGAAAACAAGCACATTTTATCAAAAAAAATGAATTGTGTTTTGTGGGGCTTTCGAGTTGGTCTTTCCTCAACACACTGATCGGGTGTTTTCCCAACAAACTAGGTTCATGGGTGGATCTCAATATATACATGTTCTAATAGATTTTATATACATATATTTATATTGTAATACATTTATTGTATATTTATATTCAATATTCATAATAGTCATTGTAGTTTTGTAGCACTAACGGCGTTAATTAGATCAATTAGTGGTTAGTCAATTTTTTTAACGCATTTCACGCATGCGCAGTGTGACAAATTATTCAGGTCAGGAATGTGTCCGAAATGCGTTTGTGGTTGGATAATTATAACACACAAATCTTCCTCCTGGCGACTTTTGTGTCAAAAGCGACTAGAGACAAATCTAGTGACACGTATACAGCATAATTCTCATAATTTAAACAAGTCTCCTGATTGTATCGCTCTCTCCCCCTTCCGCCTGCTGCGCTGTGAACGTGTGTGTGTGTGTGTGTGTGTGAGAGAGAGAGACAGAGAGACGAGGGCGTAAATCCCAGGGGGTCCAGGACCCCCCCATCTAAGGTTTGTCCCCCCCCTAGAAATATCATTAAAACAATGGTGTGTATTGTAAATAACATAATGATGTATCCTTAGAATATCTGTATAAGAAGTAAAACAATACAAACCCCCAAAAATGCTTTTTAAGTTTCGAAACATTTTGAGACCCCCCTCCCTTGCCTCACAGTGGTTTGGTCCGCTGCTTGCTAGCGCTGTGCGACCTCCACTCGACTCAGTGACAGGAACGTAGTAAGTAGGCGGGCTAAGGCTATTTTATTCACATTAAACATCGGATGAAGTTTTTCTTTTCTCAAATACAAATGATGCTGAGTAATTAATGAATTAGTCTGCTATGCTAGTGTAATATCATGTAGTGTTACCCAGCTTGTTTAATATGCCCCCACTACAACTAGCTAACGTTATTATCTGCGTCCCCTTCAGGAATGTTATGTTTATTGTCCTCCCTACTGTTAGATCAGATTTACGCCCATGGAGAGACAGAGAGGCAGACCGCTCAGCACACTTTTTTGGAGTTTTGCCTGCCAACGCTCCCGTTTTTTACCTCTATCACCCGGACACCTCCCGGTTTGTCATTTCTCCCGGGAAACGTTGCATAGGTGGGGCATGATTATTCATGATTAATCATGATTTATCACTTCATTATTAAAAATTTTAACCATTTGACAGCCCTAATATATATATATATGAATGAATATATATATATATATATATATATATATATATTCATTCATATACTGAATACAGAGATTCTTGAATAGAATAATTGCCTACAATTCCACTTTGGGTTACTTAGGATTGGTTTGAAGCACAAGACCTAGTGTAGTGTGTGAATTATTAGTGTCCAGTCATGATTAACTCTGGTTCAAGTGGAGGACTCTGCTTAAAGATCCTTGAGATAGTTTGAATACATTGATGGAAGCGCATGAGATCTGAGTTACTTCTGACAATAGTTCTTATGCTTGATGTTACATAAACACAAACTCCTCTTGTTTTTGGCAATATCGCAGCACTTTTTGTGCTGAGTTGAAGGATATTCAGTCCTTTTGTACTGATGAGAATAAACAAGCGTTACTTACTAATGAAGAAGACGAAGATCATGTTGTGTAGAGATGTTTGATGGACTCTGCTGGACTCACTGATGGACTGTCTCATTCTCTTTACTGGAGAACAAAAATGTAAACGCGTTCAAACACGTAATGATTTTAATGGATGATTTATTCATTGATGTTTTATCGCCGAGCAGAGAACAACGGGTTAGACGAAAAAACACATGCAGACATTCATCTGTGAGAGAGCGTGGACATTTACGTGGAATGACTGGAAATTTCTTAGTGTTATAGTTTTTAGTCTTTGATAAGGTCCCTGAGTAACAATGGATTTTCAATAGCTGCATTCGTCTGAATGATTTCAAAACCACCAATATAAAAAGGTTTAGTTTAATTAATTTAACTGACATGAACCGAATCTTCTGGAAAAAGACATAATAGTATTCAGACCACCTTGGTTACACTTTATTAATCTAACAACCTCACAGCATACTAGCAACCAGGTCATGGTTTGATTTAGAACCAATGAAAGAATTAACTGTAGCTTACCTCATTCTGGTGCCGCGCTGAACAAATGAACACACCTGGGAAGGTAAAAGCACACCTGAGACTTCTGTAGCCTGAGGCTGTTTATATGTCTCTCAGAAAGAGAAAGAGCGAGAGAAAAAGAGAGGGAGAGAAATAACCAGGACTGCCGGCATGTTGTCTAAAACTTTGGAGGAGTTTGGGCTAGACTCTTGTAACTTGGTTTGTGGGGTAACTTTGAGAGTAGAGTATGGACACTATTAGACCGTTTCATTTTTGTTTTATGTAGGTTGCACACTACATGCCTACCTTAGAAAGAATAGAGAGCAACCACAATACAAACACAAGCAAAGATAAAAGGGTTATGGTTCGTGGAAGGAAAGGCCTGGTTCTCTCCATGCACAAATTATATAGTTATAAGGGGCAAGGATGGAGGGTTATCTTAGTTTTCCTGGGTTTGTCATTCGCCGTACAGGTGACAGGTGATACATGAGGAATCAACTCATGTGTCTCCCCGCGTCACCCGTTGGTTTTGCAAGTCAAGTCAAATTTCTTTGTATATCACATTTCATATGATTTACATAACAGACAAAAGACAAAAAAGACAAAACAGGCAATGCAACAAGAAATGCATACACAATACATAATAAAAACATACAAAATAATACTGTCAGTATAAAAAGAAAATATAAAAACAAACAAACAAATAAAAATATAAAAGCACAGCCGCTACCTCTCTCAACTGCTCTACCCAAACCTAACTAAAAGCTTTGAAAAAAGATGTGTCTTAAGTCTAATTTTAAAAGAAGACACTGTTGTGATGGACATCAGTTCTACTGGTAAAGCGTTCCAGAGCACAGGACCACAGTGACTGAAAGAACCATAAGCTGGTTTATAGTGAGAAGAACTGTGTTACATGATGATCTAAGGGATCTCACCGGAGTGCGTTTAGTCAGCATGTCAACCACATAAGGGGGAGCAAGGTTGTTCAAAGCTTTAAAAACAAGAAGTAGTATTTTAAAATCAATTCTGTTTTTTTTTTTTGCAGAATCAAGGCAAGGCACGGGCCGGTGCATATCAGTTGTAGGACCTCAGACCATTCGGGCCCTTACCAGAGGAAGCACAGGGCGAAGACTGCCAGGGTGCACATAGATCCAACTAAGAAGTATGGAAAGATTCTAGAGTAAGACTAAGCAGCAAGAAGAGTAGGGCCCAAGGGAAGGGGAGTGGACAAAATAGAGGGAGGTTGGCGTAAGACAGCAGAGCGGGGGAGGGGCCACATGATTACGTCAAGCAACATCCCCGCTATTACAGGTATGTATGTGTCCCCTCCCAACACTCCCACTGAGGAGCCGATTGGTCGGAGTGGAGGGAAAAAATATTAAGTCAAGCTAGGAGTATTATTTGGAAACAGTATTTTGACTTTCTTTTTAAAAATACTTTTTGACCTAATATTTTTTTAAACTTCTTTTTCCATGACATTCCTAGACAGAACGTATTTTGCGGATTTTATACATGCTTTCCCTGACATCTACCTTTGCTTACTTCCGGTGTGCTGGGAGTAAACAAAGTTGCGTTAACTGTGTAAAAATATTTTATTGCACTAATCATGGCCACATTACAGTAATCGCGTTATTCAATAAACCCTGAGACACACGCACTATACCTGAACAAGGTAGCTCTTTATTAGCACTTACGGTACTTACTTTAAGCACTTTGTACTCTCTTTATTCTTGATTCTGTTCTGGGTCGGGTTATGAATAACAGAGCACTACGACTAAATGTGTGAGAAAGAAACTGGTTGGAAAA
>CM037936.1:0-62500 GCA_021346845.1 Apeltes quadracus
TGAGCCACACACAGTCTGCTCATACATATCAGTAGATCCATCTCCTGCTACAGTTAAATCTGTAGGCTTTCATTTACATTAGAGACAAGCTTCAGAAATCAATTCTGTAAACACTTTATTTGAAAAGCTATGACAAAGATCTCCATTACCATGTTTTCAAATTCTCTATGATGGAAGAGTAAATTGAAAATTACAATGTCTACAATTATAGACTTTAGATGGCGAGTTCCATTAAATCCAGATATTTATTCACAGCGTCCATTTTTTTCTCTAAATCTTTTTATGGACACATTGATCTACATCTCGTCGGCGTGCACAGATCTGGGGGGATCGCCGCCCGCTTTCCCTGCCGATGACGTCAGACCGAGAACCAACGGCTCAGGTTCTCCGGAAATCAGATCCGAGTCGTTTCCCAATTGGCTTCCCTCGTGAGTCGTCCCATCAACGCTTGTATCGTCAGGGGTTTTTATTGGTACTTTGACAATGGCGGTGCCCTCCACAGGTCCCGATTGGGCAACTTCAATGGCCGTTGACAAGAAGTCGGACTGCACAGTTGGAAGATCTGAATCTTCTGCTGTCGGCTGGGAGATGGAAGGATTTGTCAAGATGTTTCTGGAAATAACTAGAAAGATGGAAGACTTTATTATTACTTAGTATGATTGCATAGTGTGTCCACATGTGTGAAATCCCTGATTCAGTCTAGGAGACAAATACATTTTATTATTTAACACATTCTCTAAATTAGACTTGGCCTAACCCAAGGTCAAAGGCTAGTCTGATTAACAGTCTGTTACCCCTTAACCAATGTAAACAGGGAGTGATGCAGAAAAGGACTGACCTCCTGTGGGTCTGTAGTCGTCATCTGGAGACGAGATGCGGCCAAACGGACTGAAGCTTGGCATGATGATCAGACCCACAGAGATCAGGATGAGCTGAGGACACAAATCCCCTCACACACTGTGAGTCTCTTCCAATAATGGACATGAAATATTGTTCTGTTCGTACTTTGCGTGTAGACCATCCGTTTTCAGTTGGACGTGGCTCCAAATGTATAACAAAAAACAATTATTGATCTACTTTTTGTTAACAACAAACTCAAAAAGTTTTAAGGGATGTGAGTCAGTTTGTTTTTTCCTGGTTTTATTCTTTTATAAAAAAACACCTAAACATTATATTCAAGCATTCATTAAGAAAATAAAAGTTTTATGGCCAGAAACCCACAGAACAATAGAAAGAAGACAAGCTGTAAATCCAACCAGACTTTTGTATACAGCACACACAGGCCCCCCCACCGCCAATGAGTTTCCTACCAGTAAGCAGGTGCTGGTTTGAGCTCCTCTGCTGACTGTCTGTTGGATCAGAGACTGAAGGCGTTTGAGCTGAGCCAACAGAGACCTGGACAGAAGGAAACACCTTATATTTTGCTTTAGTTATCTTGTCTCTTATAACACAAATATAATTATTATATCATAACTGTAGTAATCTGACCTAAACAATAGTATCAAATCAAATCAAACTTAACCACAAAAAAAATAGTCCAAATCTTCAGACGCAGATTCTCCCAGATGGAATCATCCTAACCTCTATACTATAACCCTAAAAAAGGTGTTCGTACATATTGTGTTCTTCCAGCTGCTCCACTGTCCTCTGCAGCTCCTTGTTCTGAGATGAGTAAGCAACTGCCCTGTACACACACACACACACACACACACACACACACACACACAATTGCCAAAGAGTTGTAAAGACTGATTGATATATGTTTGTGCCCAAGAAATTCTAGAAGAAATCAAGCGGAACCAACGTGACATGGACAATGTTCTGACCACACTCCAGAGTGAAAAAACTAAATTAGCTAAAAGTATGAAAGATTAGGAGCCATTTTGAGCTATACGAACATTATCAGACAAGATACACCCCCCAAGTTAATTTTATAGGACATTTATTTTCAGTAAAAATGTAAAAAAATAAACTGGTGGAAAATTGAGATAGGGTTAGGGTTAGTTATAGTTACTCAATACTTGTTCCAAAAAGTTACTGAGTTAGTAACTGAATTACTCTACAATAAAAGTAACTTGTTACCAGGGAAAGTAACTATTTGCGTTACTATTAAAAAATTAGAGTTGCTTACAACGGATGTCAACAAAGTTTTTGCTCCTGCACATAATGTGCACATTACTTGCACGTTCTGTGGAGTTTATAAGTTTGATTGGCCGTCTTGGGACGTGTTGTTATTTTGCTCGACAGGGTTCCAATCCAGGTTGTGGCGATCTTTTATTAAATATATTTTCTTCAATGTATTTTTTTATACGTGGCAGTGATGTAGTGCTCACTTATAAAATCGTAATCGATTCAACGAAAATGTGATGCATTTTGAACATTTTCAGCAATATGTTTGCGAATGCGGGACGAATCACGTCCCACAATAACATCCAGTAACGGTAACAGCGTTGTAACGACGGAAAAGGTAATTAGTTAGATTACCCCGTTACTGAAAAAAAAACGCCGTTACCTAATGCCATTATTTTAAAAACAACATTATTCCAAACACTAGTCAAAAGACAATTTTAATGACCAATCCGTCTGGAAAAGATTTACTCAATAAACTGAAAAAAATGTTTATTCTATAAAAAAGTAAACAAACTCACAGAGCATAAGTTGACGTGTTTGTCAGGGGAGAAATTGTGTGTCTCTGAGTGACTGCGTGTGTGAACTTTTGTGAGACTTGTGACCTGACCTCATTGCGCCTGGTCTTAGTGAGTGGTACCCTTAACGGCCCTGACCGATCCTTATCTTGTTTTATTATTCTGTCCATTTCGGAATGTTTGACCGGGTGCGGCTAAGGGGGGCTTAAGGGCACCCTTTCCTGGACAATCAGTTCTTATCTTAACAGTCCTTATGCAGAGGGGGGGCTGGGCTGTGACAACACAGGCTCCTCTCTCAAGTGTATTAAACTCCTCTTCTTCTCTTTAAGCTTTGTCAGATCTTCCTGCTCCTCGGAGGGAGAAGGAACAGTATTTCCCATTTCAGCGGAGTTGTAGTTATTTGACTTCTGTCTGTACTTATGTCTTGTATGGATGATTTACCTTTTCCTATTCTCGTTTAGGAATAAATACTTTTGATATCTCACAAGGGCTCGACCCACTAATTTCCACCACAGTGTTCATCTTTTTTTTTGGTTCAACTAACATTAGAAATACTGAAGATATTCAATTGACTATCTAGTCATTAGAATTAACAATTAAATTAGTTTTGTTTCAATTTTCTAAACCGATTACCGTAATTTTCGGACTATAAACTGCGCCATTTTTCGATTCTGGGGCTTATATAACGGTGCGGCTAATCTATGGATTTTTACTGCTAACGGCCACTAGGGGACATATGGTAATTAAACATTAAAACACCTGCGGCTTATAGTCCAGTGCGGCTTATATATGTACACATGCTTGAATTTAGCTGCTGTGGCTTATAGTACGGAAAACACGGTAATCATATAATGTGAGATTTCACCACCGCTACCGGCTTTCTAGCCCGTCAATGTACTCCTTCCTCCTCCTCCGGCTGTCCTGAGCGGACTGCTTGTTGCGGATTTTTCTCCGAACTCTTTTCAGGATTCTCTCCTCAGCCTGCAAATAAAGATTAATCAAAAGTCAACATCAATCATTTCAGGAATATTTCTCCCGTTATCACTACACGTGTCTGATTGGTGGGAAGTTGCTCCAAGCAAAGTAACTTTTCTCATTTTGGAATTTGGCTTGGTTATTGGTACATACAATTCACAATTATGCTGGTGATTGGGAAAGAAGAATAAACCAACACATGATGGCTACAAACACAGCACATGTAGCACTTAAATTGTACTTATAATGGCTGTTATCTATAACAAGTTGTAAATCGGCTTATTTGATGAATAGCCCTTTCTTGTTCTTTGAGTTTTTCTCCTTATGGTTGAAATGCACTTGTTGTAAGACTTCAGTAAGTTTTTCAATGCAGGACCACTACTTATAGTGATTTCTAATTTAACTGTAATATAGGATGTCAATACTTTCTTCTAATGTTAACTAGGCGTGAAGCTCGGCTAGTTAAGGTAGTTAACATTATTGGATTCTGTTGTGTGTATCATTATGATGCAGTAACTGTAATGCAGGTGTAAAAGATAAGTGAGATAACTAAAAGCCTTGACCTTGGTAAGAGGAAGGTTGTTGGGCAGAGAAATTCCTTCTTGCGTCAGTAACTGCTGTTCTTCCTTAGTCAGCTGGAGCTCTGGTATCAGCTGGAACAGCAGTTAAGTTAATTTAAAGAGCACGGACAGCAAAATACAGAAAAAAGGAATAACAAATAAATAAGAACACTGAATATATAATCGAAATGTATTGCACAAACTACAAAATAAACACCAGTTATGTCTTCAGGATGATAATTAAGACGGATTAGTTAGATGGAGTCTGAGGGGATCACTGGAGGGAGAAGATGAGAATTTTGTTGGCAGACTATTTAAGGCTAACTACTGGAAATGGTGGATCCTTTAAAGAAAAGTTAGTTCCCCGGGCCAAACGTCCACCGAACCATCAACAGGTACACAGTGTTCAAATCGAAGTCTCACCAAATCACCGCCCGGAGTGGAAGGGTATTCTGGGGGAACTGCAGAAATCACTGGCAGCTGATTCAGAACGCAGTTGTCAGAAAACAACACCTGAGAGCGCCACTCGTCTGTGCAGGACAGGATGTGACATCCATGTTACTACAAACCAACAAAAGTTACTACCAAAACATTCCTGTTTGGAACTCATACAAGACAAATTAAACCTTAAATTGGATTGTTGCAGCAGCACAAAGACTGAAATAAAGACAAGTATTAGTAGTAACAACAAAAACAAATAATAATACCTACACTAACTAAAACAAGAGTAAAATAAAAATACATTAGGAGACAAAGATAAATTGGCAGTGCTGTGACAGTGTACAGCAGGCCAGTATAACATAATAGAAGATGATATGGTACATTATTGTTTGCATTGATCTATTGACTTGGCTGCTATGAATTACACCAATGTCACTTAATCAGCACCTGAATTTATTAATATTTTTTATATAGCACTTTTCAAATACTCAAAGCCGCTTTACAGGGCAGGATAAATTATAAAAACAGAACCAAACAAGGAAAACAAAAAACAAAACATACATAACAAAACAGGATTCAGCACAGATGAGGAGGTCGTGGGGCTAGGGATAGGCAGAGATGAAGAGATGGGTCTTGAGGCGGGACTGGAAGACGGTGAGGGACTCAGGAGGTGCAGATCTCTTGGGGGAGGGAGTTCCAGAGCCTGGGAGCTGCTCTGGAAAATGCTCGGCCCCCAAAACTGCGGAGTTCGGACTTTTGGATGCAGAGGAGACCGGCTAAGGTGGATCTGAGGGACCGTGAGGGTTGGTGCGGGGAAAGGAGGTTGGTGAGGTATGAGGGGGCCAGGTGTGGAGGGCTTTGTAGGTGAGGACCAGGATTTTGTAGGTGATGCGGTGGGAGATAGGCAGCCAGTGGAGTTGTTTTAGGACTGGAGTGATGTAGTGCCAGGATTTGGAGCGGGTGATTAGGCGGGCAGCTGAGTTCTGGACTAGTTGGAGGCGGTTGATGTTGGCAGAACTGATGCCGAGGAGGAGTGAGTTGCAATAGTCCAGTCGGGAGGAGATGAAGGCGTGAATGAGTATTTCAGCAGCGGGGGGTTGTGAGGGTCTAATTTTGGCGATGTTACGGAGGTGGAAGAAGGAGGTTTTAATGACTTGACGGATGTGAGAGGGTAGAGTCCAAGATAATGCCAAGGTTGCGGGCCTGGGGAGATGGGGAGACAATGGTGCCGTCAATGGTGAGGGTGGGGTTGTTGGTTTTGCTGAGTGTGGATTTGGAGCCGATGAGGAGGAATTCTGTTTTGTCGCTGTTGAGTTTGAGGAAGTTGTAGTGCATCCAGGTTTTAATAGCTGACAGGCAGGAGTTGCTGTGGAAGAGAGGAGGATTGTGTGGGGATTTTGTGCTGAGGTAGATCTGGGTGTCATCGGCATAGCAGTGGAAGTCCAGGTTGAAGTGGCGGAGTATCTGACAAAGAGGGAGGATGTAGATGATGAAGAGTAGGGGGCCGAGTACGGAGCCTTGCGGAACACCTTGAGTGACTGTGGCTGTGGCAGAGGTGTGGTTATGGAGAGAGATGAAGTGGGATCTGTTGTCAAGGTAGCAGTGGAGCCAGCTGAGTGCAGTACCTTCGATACCGAGGTCTTTTAGTCTGGTGAGCAGGATGTTATGGCTCACGGTATCGAAGGCTGCCCTCAGGTATAGGAGGATGAGGATGTTGAGGGAACCGGTGTCAGCAGAAGTGAGGAGGTCATTGAGGACTTTGAGGAGAGCGATTTTTCTGTGCTGTGAAGGGGGCGAAAAACAGACGGGAGGGGTTTGAATAGGTTATTGGCATGAAGATGAGACGTTCCAGGGTTTTACACAGAAAGGGGAGGTTGGATATTGGGCGGTAGTTGTTGAGGGAGGAGGGATCCAGAACAGGCTTTTTAAGGATTGGAGTAACATTGGCATTTTTGAAGGCAGAGGGGACAGTTCCAAGGGACAGTGAGGAGTTGAAGAGGTTAGTGAGATAGGGGCAAAGACGGGGAGGCAGGACTTCACGAGTGGAGTAGGGAGGGAGTCGAGGGGGCAGGTGGTGTGTTTGGAGGAGCTGATGAGTTTGGAGAATTCAGGAGAAGTGACCAGGTCAAACTGGACAGAGGAGGCAGTGGGGAGAAGGGGTCTGGAGGTCAGGAGAGATAGGGGGAGGAGGAGCCATGGTAGGTGCTGGAGTAGGTCCCGGGACCTCAGGTACATGGGATAGGGATTGGTAAATGTTCTTGATTTTGTCGGTAAAAAAATGGAGGAATGAGTTGCAGAAATCGGAGTAGAAGTAGGGAGGGTGTAGGTCCGAGAATTTAGCTGAATTAATTGTCAGAATAAGTAACCCATCCATTCCATTAACCCGTCTCAGATACCTTTGTGATCTTTGTTACCATGGTAACAGACAGCTGTATATATAGAATACATATATATATATATATACACACACACATATATATATATATATATATATATATATATATATATATACACACACACATATATATATATATATATGTGTGTGTATGTGTGTATATATATATATATATATATATGTATTCTTATATTCTTATATATATATATATATATATATATATATATATATATATATATATATATATATACATACATACACACATACATAAATATATTTATACATACATAGATACAGGGTGCGATTTGTGGGTGGGTGGGGGGGATTTCCCCCCCTCTGGTTTTCCTATACCCCCTCTGCTAAATTATTTTTATCACCGAGGGGGACAAGGGTGATGGCGATGAATGCAACTTAACTGCTCGCCCACTTAAACTCTTGAAATCTAACAGTCTTCAGTGTCAATACATCAGAGTAGCTGTTCAGTAGCCTTCTGGCAGACGGCGCATATTTCTGAACACAAACACAATGTAACATTTTAGTGCGGGAACTTCGCAGGGGTGCGCGTGCGCTCGTGACGCGGCTCGGTTTCCCCTCTCTCCCCGTCTTCTGCTTCCTCCTCGTAGCCAAACCGTCCATGAGCGTAAAAGTGAGCATCAAGCCAGTTGGACTTTAGATCCTATCGTGGGAAACTTTAATTGCGCTGAGGGGGGTCTCCGTAGCAAAGAATAGGAACCAGCTCTTTAATAATAAGAGCAGCGCGGAGCTGCATTACTGTGAGTGATGGCCTATTACTTTTGTATTGGTTTTGCATATTAACATGCTTTAGACATATTTTATTTGTTATTTATACTAGCAGCTTACTGTGGTGATTTTCCACGTCCCAGATTTTTTGGCGCAGTGCGCGATGTGCATGTGCGGAGCGCCGGCACTGAGCATATCGTCTTACTTTACAGGACTCAATAATAAAACAACTAAATTAACATTAATAGTGTTGTCATGTTGTGATAGGGACTAATCCACGGACCCGAAAAAGGGCCCATCTACCCTTTGCGTTCTTCTCCCTAGTTATGCAAGCTAAAAGTCCCATGTTCTTGTCTGGGAATAATAAAAAAAAACATCCCCATATACAACGCATTACTGCCACCTGCAGACATAAATCAGTACTCATCACAATAGATACTCATTACCGTTGGGAGGTAGAGACGAGATGTTTTTTTCCACATGAAAACGCAACAGATGACTCAAATTGTGAAAAAATGTGGTAGGTAGAGATGTTCCGATAGCATTTTTTCCCCAACGCTGTCCTGTGAGTATCGGTCGATCCGAGTACCGATACCAGTGTTAGCGTGACTCGTCTTCAGATGTTTGATTAAGTTGCTGGTGTTGAAATTTGCAACACTCGTGCCACCCCTCAAAATTGCTTCTTCGCATATGTTGCATATCTGAACTGTGTCAGAGATGTCGGAGCTTATATATCTGTCAATGGAGCTAACCAGTAAATGGATTCCTATTTCTATTAAAGTCTTTCTTTTCAATTGAATACTGTAAATTGTACATCCTGGTTAAAAGGAATGCCAAAGAGGAAGCGATGGGACATTACAAAGACAAATACTATGGTGTGTAGTATGTTTCAGCTTGATTTAAACCACCATTATTTGGCTGTGTTAGTAAACAGAAATAATATGAAAATTATGTATCTGTGTCCTGTTAATTTATCTTCTGGTATGCATTTCAGAAGGAAGAAATGGTTAGGATTCAGGTGTAATTGCAAATAGTGATTAATCATGATTAATCCACTGAAGATTCTGATTAATTTGATAAAACGTTTTAGTCATTTGACAGCCCTAATATATATATACTTAGTTTAGCTTACCGGTCTCCGTTTAACTAGCAGGCTGAATCTGCTTCAGAGAGTTAAGCGAACCTGGCTCATGATATGCTTGGAGATGAGACCCAGTTAACAGCTCAGGGCTGTTCGGCAGACGGTCGGACGGCCGAGATCTCCACGTGGACCTGCCTGCTCGGTTTACTAATAACTCATTTCAGGGTTCACAAGCCTCACACATTGACTGTGGGACGAACACATTTCAACCTGTTCACAGGCCACTCTTTGAGAAGGTAATGCAAAACAAGTTGTCCTGCTAACGTTATATCGTGCATGTATCGTTTTCCCTCTCACCCCCATACGCTCGTTACTAAGCAACATAGAACACAGGTGACTGGTGGAGGCTTTTGACACATGAGACCTAGAATTGAATAGACCTGCTCAGTGCAAGGCAAGATTATTCCATGATGGTCCAGTAGAGAACGGCTGGTTTATGGTCTAAAAATATATTGCACTGATTGTAGGGCGTACAGCAGTGAAAGGTTTAGGTGAGTCTCTTCTGTAGTTGGGCAAGCAACTTCACAGTGGAAACAATGACCATGACATTTTCATGGCTACGTCTAAAGCAAGGCAAATAAACCTGTTATATGCAATGAGCTACTCTTTTTGTCCTTGTCTTAATCATACAAAAGGAGATTGACACACTTATAAGAGCTAGTGACTGTGCATACACATTTTATGTAGTCTTGATAACTAGTCTTTTCAACAGTGAAATCTAGTAAATTGTAACAAGCAAAAAAATAATTTCACATGTTGGATACTTTTTCCACATATTAATATCTGATAGACATAATCTCCATGAATACATTTTTACAAAAACTAAACCTACTAAAATTTCTCACATTATTCAGGTTACAGAACTGCCTAATGAATACTAATAATTATTTTTAGAAATATCCCCAATTTCTTAACTAAGACAACCTAATACTTTCACGTTGTTATTTAGTTACTTAGACTGAATTAACTGTGTCAGAAATAGATGTGAAATATAGTGTAATAATTAATAACTAATAATTAATCTTACCATTCATTGGCAATTGGCTATTAAATATCTCTTCCTCCTCCTTTAAAAGTTGGACTGAGCAACTGGACCAAGTGTTTTGAGATGAATTAAACCAAACTCACCGAACTCTATGGAGATGACGTCCTCTTGTCCTGGTTCAGTCATCACGGCACCTAGGCTGCTGATGTCAGAGACCAGCTGACAGCTAAGAGAAACCAGCGGCCTTCTGGGTAACACCTTGTTTGGGTCGACGACTGGAAGGATGTCCTCCGACCCACTGTCATTCAGCTTGTGAGACAGAATTGAGAGGGTCGACATATTTAACTGTTTGGAGACTTCACCGGTTTTACTCATGATGCCACTGTTGCTAGAGAGCAGACTCACACTGTTCGGGTCCACGACCCAGTTCTGCAGTGAATTCTGGAAGCAGGAGAAAGGAGCGTTGAGCTGCCACCTATCTAGAGCCTCAACACTGTCACCATGGAGAAACTGTTCTGCCCTCTCTGCATCCATGACCTGAGACCCCCTCTCCCCCAAAAAAATATACACATACATACATGGATTAATGTATACATGGGGAGAGAGAGAGAGAGAGAGAGAGAGAGAGAAACAGACAAACATAACTATATGGATACACATAGACAGGACTAGTCAAAGGTTGGGACACAATTTCTCATTGACTTGAATGAGAAAATGTGTCTGGACCTCTGGAGAGACATATTCTGCTTTTTTCAACAAATAAGAGTGTGGATGTCTTCAATATCAAACTGAAATGTTTCTAACGATACCAAAAGATAAAATGGCTATTAATGATGAAGGACTTTGGATTAACACATCTATGGGGCTCATCAACCCAAGAGAAAGGTAATACATATTCTATTCGTATAGCCACAAATCTCACACTAGGATTGATCATTTCGAGATTAGCAAGGATCTGGTGGAGAATGTCTCACAGTGTTCAATAGGAACCACAGCATAGAACAACCATGCAGCCGTGCAGCTGGAATTAGTAATAGGGGCAGAGTAAAATAGATAGAGGTTGAACATATCTCTTAGAGATAGAGGTATAGTTGGTAGAGTTTGGAAAGCCTCCAAGGGGCAACATCATAGCTTTTGCCAGTATGAAAAAAAGGGCAAA
The DNA here is from genome assembly GCA_021346845.1 of Apeltes quadracus. Classification (NCBI taxonomy): domain Eukaryota; kingdom Metazoa; phylum Chordata; class Actinopteri; order Perciformes; family Gasterosteidae; genus Apeltes; species Apeltes quadracus. Next base: position 11,043 of record CM037936.1, read on the forward strand.
ATAAAATAAAATAGATATGGAGTGTCATCTTAATAAGAATTAGAAAAAACACTGTCAGAGAAACATACGGGTCTAATGCTTATAAAACAGTGCGATCTAAACGTTAAAATAAATGAAATATACAATAAATGCCAATTATGCTCTATTCAGATGAAATGTGTTTTTATGAGAGTGCTTTGCTATACCAGCTGTCAAAAATGAAAAGGGGAAACTGGTGTCAAATACAAAGGAAATTAATCTGTTTTTTTTGCTACATTTTATACAGAAGTGGATAAATCAGAGTCTGATCCAGAAATCAGAAGCTATATTAAAATTATTTTAAAAATGACCAGAAATTCCAGTGGAGCAAAAGAATGATATGTACAGCCCAATAACATTGGAGGAAGTCAAAGGGGCCATTTCTTTAATAAAGCCCAGAAAATCACCTGGAAATAATATAAGATCTTTGTAGATAAACTGGCTCCCATCCTGACAGAGGGGTAGAAATAATCTGTTTCATTGAGAGAGCTGCCAAATAGACACAACAAACCACTGAGATCCTATTTAAGGACAAAGACCCCACTGGTCCTGGAAATTATAGACAAGTATATTTGATTAATGTGGACTGTACAATACTAACAAAGTCTAAGAGACTGGAAACTATTCTACCACACATTGAGACCATACAGTGGGAGGTTTTCTTGCCACCTCAAACACGGAAACTTGTCAAGATCACAAGAAGGAATCTAATAATAATAATAATGAAATCATAAAAGTATCATTACAACAGTCTTAATCATCGAGATACACACAGAAATGTGCAGTAACACAAGAAACTAAACTGTATATGTGGACAGGAGGAGGATATCCTGGTAGGTACACACCCTTGACCATGTGCACACACACACTCTCTGGTAGTACCCGCCTGACTGACAGAATGCTGATAAGCTGTTAAGCAGGTTCCACTTTGTTAACTTCAACCTACTTTCTTTTTATATTTACATTAGAGGTGAGAATCTGAAAAGCTCTAGTTGAGTTTTAGTATTGAGTTTTAATATTATCTGGATTAGTCTCACTATTCTTTAATGTTATTGATCAAAGGAACTTGAAGAAATCCATGGAGGCACAACTTTTTAAAGTTGCAACCTAATACAAATACATTTAGAAATTTAAATTGAGTTGCAGCTATGTGAATATTTGTTTTACGCTGCTTTGGCTCGTCTTCTAATCAGAGTATCAGCATACGACACTGAACTGAAATACTGAATTATTACCAAGAACTTGCATTAAAGTACTCATCACAGCCAAAATGTATTTCATCATTCTAATCGTAATTATTGGTGCATTAACATGAAATATGCAGTGGAGCTTACTACATTTGATATTTTATTATTTTTCTGGTTAGGGTGTCTTCCTTATTGCTCTTCTCTGATTCATACGAATGCCAGCTGGGTCATTTTGCAGCTCCAATTCATTAATACTACAATAGAGACAATAATAAAATTATATATTATTTTGCATCTCACTGTGCTGTGCTGACAGGCTGCTCCTGCTCCTGCACACTCCTCTTCAGATTCTCCTCCTCGGACTCTTCTCCGGCTCCTCTCCTGACTCCTGTGTGCTCCTCTTCAGACTCCTGTCCGGTTCCTCTCCGGCTCGCCCCGTCCTCTTCAACAGGAGAACCAACCGCAACCCACTTCCGGTTTTTCCACTGGTTCTCAAAAATAAAAATCTTTTATAAAGTCGAGCCGGTTCGAATACCGGTCTCTCTCTTTCTTCTTCTCTTCTGCATTCTCTTCTACATTAAACGCCAAGAACGGACGTTTGTTCTCCGGAGATGGGACATTTGGAGTCCAATCTCACGGAGACATTAGGACGATCGTTCTGCAGCTGGCTTGATGACGTCACCACATCAGCTGGTCTTGCTTTCCGTTTTCATTTTAAATAAAAAAACATTTTTACATACATAATAAACTAGTACTTTTATTAATGCGTCGTTGGAATCCATGTTTCTATGCCTAATAAAGAAAGCGGGTTTTCATCTCGAATAAATCCAGGATATTGACTCGCTTGGTTTCATATAGGCCTACAGAACCTAAAATCCGCCAATAGGGGGCGCGCTCCCACTTTCTCATCGAGCATCAAAGCTCGTGTGTATAATGTAATGAGCCACGTGGTGAGTTTAACTAGTGAACCGTCTGTTAGAGAAAGTGGGCGTTCACACCGCGCCCTCGTGAACATAATCTAAAGCCTGTATTCTTTGATTACGGGACTCAGACTCTTTTGAAATGTTCTCAAATGAAGATAAGCAACATGGGGAATACATCAAAGGAGGATTTCTCATTTTTGTTGTTAATCTGTTTAAAACTGGTCGAGGTGTATCTGTTCCCAGAATCAGCGGCAGAGTGAGAGTTTTTCTCTTCACACCTGTCTTTGGTAAAAAAAAAAAATCATTCCACTACGTCAAGTCGTCCGCTCGGTGAAGATGTCTGCGACGGGTTCAGTCGGCTGTGGACCAGGACCCACCTCGGGCACCGGGTCCGGGGCCTCCAACCCACGAAAGTTTAGTGAGAAGATCGCGCTTCATACGCAGCGACAGGCCGAAGAGACAGCCGCCTTCCAGGAGGTTATGATGGACATCACCTCCACCAGGGTGAGTGTGAGAGAGGGAGAGGAGGAGCCGAGTTCCCCGGAGGAAGAGAGGCCTGTGGGTTGGAGACTTTTTAGTGCTCTTCATGGAGCTCTGCTCAACACTAACTCCTTATTAGTGAACAACAACGTAACACGACTCAGCGAGACAAGGTGGTACTATGATCCCAACATGTTGTCGTATTTCTGATCATTTCTTAGCTTGAAGTTAGCACAAAGTAGCTAGCTTGTTTACAATGTTGCGTTTTCGTCGCTGTCACTCTGCGTTCAGCGTTTTACCGTGAACGCAACATTGTAATTTGGCATTGTATCATTGTAACCCCAATCCCTCCCGCTGAGCGAGATAAATCATAAATCTATACGCATTTATGTAGGCTATGTGTATATCTATCGTTATATTTCTATATGCGGGGCGGAAGCCCGGGTGCAGAGAGCACTGTGAATTGTAAACATATAAATACTATATTATTAGAATAGTATGATGGAAGGGGAGACTCTGTATATTGATATACACTATCATCAATGTATTTAGAGTGTGGAAATAAAATAGTCTGGGAAACCCTTTACGCTAATGTACATGTTGACGGTCTGGTTTTTATTTTTAAAACAATGAATCATAAATGAACCCAATCTAGCATGTGTGATAAGGTTTTCTTATTTAGCGTGTGTACACTCCTCTTCGGTATACGAGCATCATCATTGAATGCTAATTGTTTAGCTGCGATTGTATGTAAAGCATTTGGCAACTTCTAGATTGCACTCCATGTCATTTAGCTGACGCTTTTATCCAAGGTGTTACGTCGGGGGGGTCATAACGAATCGATGGGAAAAAAAATGTTTTTATTTGTGCGTGTGTGCGTTTTCACCTGTATTTTAGGGTTAGTGTATTTTTCATCATCCTCTCTATAGTTATGGCTCATGATGTGATTCTTTGTGTGCAGCATATTTTAGAGTTATGGCTCATGATGTTGTGCTTTACGTGTAGTACATTTCGAGAGTTATGACTCATGATCAGTGATGTCAATAAAAGGGTAGGCACTGAGTTATGAAAGCCAGATTACATGATTTGTTGTTTAGGCCAACTTGTGCACGCACACACAAACGGCACGGTCAAAATCAAGAATTTTACAATCATGATGACAAATCACTATTGCTACTCTCTCTTTCGCTCGGACGCGCGCCCACACACACCTGCAGTTAGGATTCTGTGGCGATCGCCGAAGAAAAATGACTGCAAACAGCATCCGTTTGGGGCAATGCTTGCTCTCACAACCCATCGTAACAATGTCGACAAAGTCCAACCTCTCAGACTTTATTGCTTAATTATTGGACAGTGGTTTGTCAGTCAGCATCAATGAAAACACGCACTGCTCAACTGAATATGAACTTCCATTAACTTGTTAACGACCTAGAGAAGGCTACAAGCCTAAATTCCTTGAAGCAAGGCGACTACCATATTTACAATTAAATATGTTCATGATACACAGCAACCTGGTAAAAAGGAATCTTACCTTAAACCAAACAGCTTGACACTGCAATATCCCAGCAGTGAAAAGGTAGACCTTGACTGATGCGTACAGCGCACTACAGACTGATGATCTTTGGTAGATTTTGTAATATTTTATTAGGATGCAGTTGATACTGTTGAAAAATAGGCAGTGTAGGTGGAAGATACCCATAATTATACATTTGTATGCTGACTAATACACATCCAGTAAAATGTAAACGATTTGCATGGGTTACAATTACTACCCTCCAAAATTCGTTTTTACAGTGTACCTGAACTACTGTTGGTTCGCATCTATTGCCGGGAGGGCCATGCTCAGGGCAAAGTTGCCGGACCGCCGGCCTGTGTTCGTCCGGTTGGTAGCGCGGCCGAGACGCCCCGTCTCTCCCAGCAGCCGAGGAGCGCGTCGCCCTGCTTGCGGTTGTAGCCCCCCGGCCAACCTCCCTGGCTGACGCAGCGCGTCTTTCCGGTGAACACATTTTCTTCAAACCCTAACGCATTGCGTGAAGCCCGATGCTTCAGCCCGCTCCGTGTCCCTTGCACTGTTTAGTTAGCAATAGTGTATTTATTTAATATATATTTTTTCACATTCTGATTCTAACGTGTATATATTCTGAAGAATAAAACGTTATTTGTTCTTTGAACGAGCGTACTTGCATTATTGTGCTATCAATGGCGTAAAATGGTCAGAAAATTACAATCTAATTGATCACAATTCATTTCTGTGCAATATAACGCACAACAAAAAGTAGTTATCTTGACAGCCCTAGGCTCATGATGTGGTGCTTTAGCTGTATATTTCTGCAGTCATGGTTCATGATTTGGTGACGTGCTATGTTGTCCCATCAGCTTCAGGCCCAGAAGATCCGCCTCTCCAGGAATCAAGGTGTCTACTATGGCGGCTCGCTACCCAACGTGAACCAGATCGGCAGGAGCCCTCCGGACTTCCAGGTGACCCCAATTCTAGTTTTCATACTAAAGAAGTACCTATTGGGATCTGAATCAATGTTTCCCCTAGGTTTACAACTTTAAGGGGGTGTTCAGGGTAGTAGTTGGCCGAACGGTTTGGGTGAGTGGGGTAGAGGTCTGTCCGCTGGTCCTCTCTGTCCAATGCAAGCGTCACATGCACGCATACACGAACAATTGTGTAGAAAAAAAGAAATGCAGTTTATTCTACAATTCAAGACTTTGTATGGAGGGGGACAGACCAGTGATATAATGGTAGGGGAAACACTCTTCTGTTTCCGTCACTAAGACTTTCAATCTGATTCCAATATCAGCCAATTAAAAAAAAGCACCGCCTTATATATATGTTGGGAACGGCAGGGGGTTGTATCGGGTTAAAAGTGTGGAATTAAATTATTGACATAGAATTATTAAGAATCACTATGGTAATTATCAAACTAAATATATAACAGGGGCACCGTTACGTGTGCTGTTACGGATTGTTAACATAGAATGTCGCTAGAGATACAAAAGGAAGCAAACGAATCTCACGGCAGAGACGCGGAGTGAACAATTTAAGATCACAAAAGAAAATAACAAAACCATTCTGACCATGAAATGTTAACCAACAGCAACAATCCTGTAACGTAATAACTTTGCACTTTTAATCCCTTGCGTGGTGAGGTTTGCCAGCATAATGGAGGGCACACACACACACACATACACACACACACACACATATATACATATATGTGCCTTCAGTATATATCCAAGTATATATCCAAATATGCCATGTGTACAGATATTTTACAGACCAGTTGATGTTCAGAACGCCTTCACAAGTCTTTGTCCTCTTTGAACTACGTTCAGGGACAATATTTAAGTCATGTGAGCAGTTCACACTAAAATATGAATCAAATATGTATCAGAAGCCAGGGCCATGTTTTAAGAATCCTAGTGGCCAGTAGTGAATGATTTTGCAGTAGAGCTAACAGGAGTTATCTGAATGTACAGGAGGTAGATTTCTCTATGTGCTCGTTTCCTTTTCCTTAGACATTAGAACTGTTGAACGTTGAATACATGCATATCTCATAACAAAGTCCTGATCAGATCACTCTTCTTTTCTCATTCAGGGCTCCTTCCCCTCCATACTGGAGTCCAACCGGTCCACTCGACATCACGGCCTGGTGGAGCGAGTCCAGAGGGACCGCCGGTTTGTCTCACCAGCCCGACCGTACCGCAACCGACAAGTATCCTTCAGTCTACTGTCCGTCACACGCTTTTATTTTTACAATTGTCCCTCAAACTAGTCTCACTTCCTGTGTCTTTTGTCTGAGAGCCCATGGGATACTACTGAACACACATGTGGTTTCATAAGTGATATCCTCAATCAGCGGGTTCATGGAAGAGCTCTTTAAGTGATGATGAATACACATTTAGTGTTAATGTAAATATTAGTATGTGGGATTAAGTCAAAAGAAACTGTTGATGGAGAAACAACAGAGCTCAGAGAGCTCGTTCCACCATTTCGGAGGAAGGACAGCAAAGAGTCGGGATCTTGTTGAGTGTTTGGCTCTCAGTTATGGAGGAACAAGCAGTTTGACAGATGCAGAGCGGAGTTTGCGGGTTGGGATGTAGGGTTTGACCAGGTCCTGGATGCAGACTGGACCCCATCCATTCACAGCACGCTACAAGAGCACCAATGTTTTCACAATGCTAGGAGAAGCCATGCGAGCGAATGACAGAGCCGAGAGAGTTGTTATAGAGCGAGAAGAGGAGGAGACCCAGGATGGAACCCTGAGGAACGCCAGTAGTAAGGGGACAAGATTCCGACACAGATCCTCTCCAGGTTACTCAGTAAGTGGTAGGACGAGAGGGGAGTTTGTCGTAATGGTCCGGGGGAAGTGCCAAGCGTCATTTTCAAGCGGGCGCTGCTGCTTGAAATGCAGGGCTCCCCACGCTATTTTTCACTCAACTTTTCAACCCAAGTTATGGCCATTTACCCCCCCCCCCCCCCACACCCTCCTGCTCGGACAGTTCGCCCCCAATAACAATACGGAACAACCTCGCTGTGTAGCGGGAGCGCAAAACGAATCGATATAAAAAACAACCCAACGAGCCTCTCGTCTGTCAGAAGCGATCTGACGGCACTACGTTAGTGAATGACGTGTTACCCTGGTCGCATGCGCTCACACAGAGTGCGCCCCCAGTGGAACCTTTAGGAACAGCAACTACTTTTATAGAAATGCAATTTAAGTCTTTTTGAAGTTCTCACAATAGCAAATTCATCCGGCGAGCCACACTGGAACCCACCGGGGTGGGTTAACTCTTGCCTCCTTCAGAGACTTGGTAAAATAGCCAGATAACAAAGCCTTTCCTTGTAATACTTTACATTTGTTGCTTACAGGTACCACACAACATAAGACGCCACCTCATTGACACCTGTGATATGGTCAAAAACTGTCTACTTCCCATCCACAACTGTTTTCATTAGAAGGGACTTACTTATATGCATTTTACTAGTAATGTGCCCCCCTGTGTTCAGATGGTTTAGGTGTGGGGTTGTGGGTGTTTTCTTCAAGATAAACAAAAGCAACAAAACCTGAATTTTGGCTCCTTTAAAGCTATTTTATAACCAATTAAACCTCTATTTTGAATTGGAAAGATTACCGTCATTTGTCTTGTTCCTTAACCAGTGGTTTCCTCAGGTGGACAACTCGCCATATAACTCTGCCTACTTGTTCTCGCCTCCTGACCCCAGCTGGAGAAGGTATTGTCTACCTCTTACCCGTCTGTCTCCATGGAGATGCCTGTTTGTTATTGACTTTGCTCCTCTTGGAAAACCTTTCTGAAGCCTTTGTGATGCCTCAGATGGTTGAAAACAACACAATGAGATGTACACTTTGTGGTCAGGCCTGCAGGTTTAATGAAACTCAATGATGTCTTCCCAATACATTCTAGAATGTAGAGTGTTTTTTTCCTCTCCACATAATGATTTAAAGGCCTCGTGCCTGCTTCCATAACTTAAAGAAATAGAGAAAGACTTTGTCTTTGAGGGGTAGTTACTACAAATAAAATCCTGCATCTCAAGTACGGTGCTTCTCTCCTGCTGGAGTGTGCTTCAGCAAGGCATTGAACCTCCCCTTAAGGGCTACTTTGTCCCTCTGCCATGTGACGGAATCACATCAGGTGACGCTGAGACTTCACAGAGGTTTTCATGGATCTTAGGCTACGTTCACACTGCAGGCTGAAACGACCCAATTCCGATTTTTCCGCCCCTATGCGACCTGTATCTGATGTTTTATGACAGTCTGAACGACACAGAACCAATCTTTTCAAATGCGACCCAGGCGACCCGGGTATGTCGACCCAATTCCGATACGTATCCGATGTTTTTAAATGCCACTTCAGTCTGAACGGCCAGGTCGCGTGCATGTCATTGATACTCCACAAACTCGCATCAGTATTCCACCACTCCTGGCTGCGACTCCGCACCCACACATTTCTTGTACCGACGTTGCTACCAATGCTCCACAAAACGCCGGAGCTAAAAACATCGCTCTCCTCCGTTTTAATTTTTTTCTTAAAACAAGAAGATTGTAACTTCTGACTCCGTTGGCAAAATAACTTCAATATGTATAATATCACCAGAGAATGTCTAATATGCCCGTAGACGGGCTCTGATATCGCTCCACTGTTGACATCCATGTTTAGCTAACAAGTGACGTCATCGACCGTTGAGGACTCTTCTGCGCATGCGGGTCACTTCTGGGTCATTTCACGTTCACACAGGAGATCACATATAGGTCGCATTTAATTAGAAATGTGAACGGCCTTGCAAAAAAATCGGAATTGAGCATTAAGCCCTGCAGTGTGAACGTAGCCTTACTGAGGCACACTAAGCTTTAGACAACTAACAGGATTCATTATTTTGCACTTCCTCCTTTCTGGGAATCTGTCCCTTTTTTATTCTTTTTCTACAAGCAGTTTCCAGTCAAATTCCTTCTGTTCTTCTAACAAGAGAAGCCTTCCCCATCGAAGAAAGACTGGTCTTGGTCCTGAGCCGAGTAAAGCGTTTTTAGGTTGGCCATCTTTGTAAACATGTCATCGTTATATCTCTGGTTCTAGTTTGTGTTTATTTAATCTGGCACTCCTCATGCCAGCTTTCAGGTGCAGTTCTGGTAAATGCAGGACGTGGAAGTTTGTCCGAGCTCTGCTTTTGTGGTTTTATTACAAGCTGAAGAATAAATAACTAATATTCCATATTTCTTGGAATTGAAAAAGACCAAGCCATCAATATCTTGGACCATTGTGTGAGACGAGTGCTAACATGGCCAAAGGCAATGAATGTGGAAAAAAGTCCACATTCGATGTATGTTAAAAGCTTGTCTAAGACCTCCTTGCAAAGGGGTTTATGAAAACCAACTACTTTTGTATCCCAGTACAGAGTAGATTCTGGTCAAGGACTGCAGTGGACATGTATCAGCTAAAGTAAATTAAATTGACATATTAATTGGTCATTTTTTTGGGGGACATTGTGAGTACTCTGCAACATACTAATGTATGTTGCAGGCCCTATGTAGCGTGGGATCATAAACTAAGATCCCTGATGAGTTAATGAGTAGAGGCTGCATTAACCTCATCAGGCGACACGTCAGCCTCCTTCCTTCCTTTGCACCCCTCCTTCATCTTCCTTGTTTGCTTGCTCTTCGAGCCCCTGTTCTTTTTCTTTTCAATGTTCTGACTCGGTGGAGGAAGTAACTTTTTTTTTCTTGTCAATCACGAAAAGGAATTGTTCCGGAAACTTCCCTGGAGATAAAAGCCAGTTGTTTCATCTCCCCACCACTGCACTTAACAGGTGAATCCTCCTCCTCTTTTTCCCGACTGGGGAAGTCAAAATTTGTCAGTGAAATGAATGTGTCGATCCGATTCGATTTATTTTGTCTTTGGCAGTGATTTGCAACACTTAATTAAGGTCTTTTCATTCTTTGGACGTTGAAAGCACTCGTGATGAAGTATGTTTCAGTCCCTATGCTGCGTAGGATCATACACTGAGATCCCTGATTTAAGTACAAAGGAATCGTTTCTGCCTTTTTATATAATCTTGATTCTTCCCTTATTTATTTTGTTCTGTTATGTCTCAATTTTGTTTCTTTTATTGTCACTGCCTGAGCTCATGTGGTGTAAAGACTCAGTGAGGAGCAGAGGGGTGTACACTAACTGTTGACTCTGGTTTCCAATCTCACAAAAGTGTCCAACCTAAATCGGGTCCGGAAAATAAGGAGACCAAAGTAGTATTGTCACTAAATGGAAAAAAAGACAAACCGGATGGTCCAGACTTTGAAAAACTCAGTCTGAAGAAGAGATCGGCGTCGGCGGAAAGCGAAAGCAGATTGAGAATTCAAGAAACTCCGCTCCAGCCTAGATATAAAACTCACTGAGTCACTACTAACCGAGGCTGGTCCAGACGCAACAACATAAAGGTCATAAACCTACCCGAACACACGTAGGGGGGTAACGCCAGGGACTTTTTTGCATCTTGGCTGCTGAAAAAAATTCTAACCCCGAGGTAAAAAATGACCTGATCAAGCTGGACAGGTGCTACTCCATCCCCGCACACCTACACAACAACCCAACGAGGCTAAGGACCGTCTACATTTGTCGACAAACAGCTGGTCATGAAGGGAGCGTGCAGTGTGGCTTACACTTTGATGACTTCTCACCAGCGTTGGAAGAAAATAGACGCAAATTTGTGGAGGCAAAGACATCAATCCGGGAGCTCAGAATCCGTTACCAGATGCAGCGTCAGAATAAGTGGCGGAAAAGGAAGTGAGCAGGAGGTCTCACGTGTGCCCTTTCAATAAGTTCGAGTTAATGAAAGAAAGAAATATCCATTTGAACTAGTCCAGCAAGGGGTCAGTTATTACTTCTTCAGAGCGCCTCTGGTCTTTAAAACGACAGCGATCTCTCCTGTGAGAAAGAAGGAAGTAGGACATGTCAGGGATAAATGGTATCGAACTTTGTACATTTAATTACTTGTCTTTTTTTATGCAAAAAAGATCTACCATCCAAGCGGAGAAAATATTAAGCCTTCTCAAAAAATACAAGATCAGAAAACCAGACACAAATTGTTTTCTTACAAGAAACCCACCAATTGGACAAGGAGCACATGAAACTTAAAAGAGACTGGGTGGGCCAGGTTTACTACTCATCATTTACCTCAAATAACAGTCGCCGCTATTCTAATAATAATACACAAGGCCAACACATTTGTACTCTGTACATGCTCTCTACCGTCCGTCAGGCTCATTTCTTGGAAGAATTGGACATCCTCTAGTCCAGGGGTCCCCAACCTTTTATGTACCATGGACCGGTTTGATTCCTTTTTTTTTTTTTCATGGACCGGCGGGGGTGTGGGTGCTAGCGGTACTCGCGTGTGTCCATATGCTCGCGCATTCGGTTCTCGTTCGCCGGCCGGATTCTGAGCTGTAGCACAGACAGAGGAAAAACGACTTAAAATATCACAGAGACTGCATTGTAGACCAAAAACATGTTCCAGTGAGAAAAGCATGAAAAAGGCAGGTGTAAAGCAGAATGCGGGTTTCCTCACATATGCCTTCTGGTGAAATTTCAAATTCATTTCAAACAGTCACAGCAGTGGGAATATTGGAGTCTGACCTCAGCTGTAGCACAGCACAAGTACTTCACGCCATGCAACAGCGCACTAGTCAATGCACACATTTCCCCAGCGCTAATGCCCAAACAGCACATCAAATTTGGCGACACTAATTTTTTGTTTTTCCTTTTTGACTTTGGCTGATGCATAATAGAAAGAGAGGAGGTCCATTCACTTGCGTGTTTAATTGCTCGCAACGTGCGGTATATTGGGTGGAGAAAAGGACTGATCACCTCATGAGCTACAGGTTTTGTAAATCCGACGTGAACTGGATTATCACATTTAGCGCTGACTGCGCATTGGCCGTGGCGCTGGTAACGCGATGTTTGTAAATGTACGTACATGATTTCCTTTGTCTTGGAGCGGTTGGTTAGTCACTTCCAATCCAGAACTGTCACTGCAGTGTTTTCCGGCAGAAACTCTGGCCTCAGACTTGTACCACACCAACTCACAACCGGGTGATGATCTGTCAAGACTTCTGCTTCCTTCTTCAAGACACACAGTCACAGATCTGATGGTGCAACTACAAAGTCCATCATAGACAGGGTGTTGTTATTATGGCCAATCCATTAAGTCCTACAAAAAAAACACAACCTGGGTTCAAATTGAACTGGCCTTTAATTTTAGATCCAGAACCAGTGCAAAGAAAGCCCGACTCTGTGCACTTCAATGCTCACACCTTTGATCTTACTGGAAGTAGACAGGCGTGTCAGTCACTGCCTTACCTGGATCCTTTGTTATCGCTTTAATATTTGTGGGGTTTGGATTGGACTAGGTTTGGACCTTTGAATAATTGTCCCATTCCAAAAGATTCATATAAGTCGCTAAGAGTCTAACGAGTTTCTTATATGTGGAACTTCTGTTTAATGTTTCCAGTTGTGATGGTTTTTTGTACTTTTGAACTCTCACCTAACAGATTGTGTCCTCATTTCTTACTTTCTTTTTAATACTGAGTTTTTCTTTCCGCACAGGACAAACTCTGACTCGGCCCTCCACACTAGCGTGATGAACCCTCCTACAAGAAATGCCTTCACCTCAGGAGGAGCGAGCCTTACCAGCCAGAGCAACAGACGCTCAGGTAGTCAATAAAACACAAGATACTTGAAAATGTCGCTCATAAATGTTGGCCAGCTAAAAATCTTTAGAGAAACAGTTCAGGGAATTGAACTGTTGTTTTATTTTGAAACCGCCTTAACACAGGCAAAAAACATGAACAGTTTTATCACCAGTTTAATTGTAATTCGATATGGTCATTTACACTGCAGAGTTTTGAAAATCAGTCGCCGTCCTTGCAACCTATTAATCGCAAAGTAGGTGAGGGCCGTTAGGGTTTAAGAAGGGTCCTTGAGCCGTAAACCTGCCGTAAACTTAAGGCCAGCCTTCACTATAATATATATAAATCTGTGCCACCCTTAATTGTTGATCTCAGCCAGCCCTAACTTTAAATCCGGGTCAGTCCTAACTATAAGTCTTATCGAGGAGGAGAGTCTTATGCATACTCTTAAATGAGGAGAATGTGTCTGCCCCCCTGGTCTAAACAACTACAACTGGTTCTGCGACGAGCTCAATAGCTGGAGGCTCCGGCTCCCATCATACTGTTAGAAGGTGCAGGATCCTCAAATAGCCCCACATTTATGGAGATCAGTCTAGTGGAGTAATACTAAGGACACCAGGACACCCCAAGGACACCAGAAACGTGAAACTACAAAACAAAACAGGAAGTTAACCCACACCGGAACAGTTCTTGCTAATTTTCCTGTTTGTTATCACGCTCTTGTTCAATATTTTGAGTCAATAGTAAAGTATATATTTTTAAATTGGTCTTTTGTATAAGTTTAGGGGAGTGACATAAGTTTTTCAGGGGTATTTAGCTGCTAATTTGTTGTAGCTTCATACTTCTAAAAATTCCTGCCCGTCAGAGTTTGTAATGTTAAATATATGCTCAACATCAGACAGACATTCCCTCACCTACATGGAAAAGCATCTTCTTCCAGATTAGGGGAGCCCCATAGCTTGATTGCGGTCGACCAGTCGACTGGCAAGGCAGTGCTGGTGGATTGCCCGCAATTGAAAAAAAGTCAGATCGCCATGACTTGGACTGTTGAAAATGAGCCTGCGAGCCGAAAATGTGTGGGTTCCACTGCTTAACATCTTCTTGACCCATGTTTGATTTGTTAATGTGATGAATCTTTTGCCGTCAGTGCTTCCGTATCCGGTGCCCCCCATTGAAGAGAATGTGTTGGATGAGGGGAAACTACTCAAACCATGGGACACCAAGAAGGTACAGGGACCATTTTATCTCGGTTAATGTCTTTGATTCATATTAGACGTAAGCTATCATTTATCATCTGGGTGTTCAGAAGGTAAATAAAACACAAAAACACATGTTTCTCTGTCTTTCCAGTTGCCTCTGCTCTCATCCCGACCCAAGTCCTGTGAAGTTCCTGGCATCAAGTGAGCCCAACACAACTCTGCACACACTTACACACATGTTGAGTTACTTGGGGTCGTTTTTGTTGTTACCTTGTGTTAGGTGGTGTTACATGTTATTACATGTTACATTGGGTTACGCTGTGTTGTTACGTTCCTAGTGTCTTTGCGTCCCTGGAGCAGCCGTCCACGCCGACCCACGGCGTCCCATCGGGCCTCAATACCGGTGGTTCGCTGCCTGACCTGTCCAGCCTCCACTTCCCCTCCCCGCTTCCCACACCGCTTGATCAGGACGAGCCGTGCTACCCAGGTTCCTCCTGTCTGAGTGGGGGTGGCAGCACGGGGAACCTGGCCTCCACCCTTACTCAGTTGGGTATTAATGCCGCCAACCCACAAGGAGGCAACAGCATCTTCCACCACCACACACCAGGTACACAGGGTTTGTTATGTGTTGATCGAGTGTCCGAGCACACTATTGCATCTCTGGACTGTTGTTGACTGATACCAATTTACCAAAACAAATATTAAAAGAATTCAGTGGGTGGACTCTGATTTCTTTTCGGCAGTCATCCTTTTGTGGAGGTCACTTCAGTTAGGAGTTCATGGTTTCTCTTGCAAAAAATGTAATAAAACCATTTAATAAAACCACCATAAAAAATGTAAAACCATTTTTTATATTCTATTTCTACCAGTAGCCATGAGAAAAAACTAGCTGGAGGAGCAAGGGTCTTGTTCCTAGTGTAGGTCCTAGACATTGAAAATTGAACATTTGTATTTAGATTGTGTACAAAAACAACACCAGAGCTCTAGAAAATTGGGATTTCTGACATACAATACAAGGATTGGTTTTAGTTTACATTACATCTTAGTTTTAAGAACTGAAATTTAAACTGAAGTTTAAGGGTGATGGTGGCGCATGGAGTACAGAGGGTGTAATGGGAACTGCCAGGTTGGTGGTTTGAATCCTGGCTGTGCCATGTTCTTGTGTCCTTGAGCAAGAAAATGTATAAGCCATGGGTCGTATATGCTATGTAAGTCGCTTTGGACAAAAGCGTCAGCTAAATGACATGTAATGTTTAAGTGTTTTTTATTTATTTTCTTTAATTACCTGGTTCTCTTTGTCGAGTTGTGCTCATATGCTTTTATTTGGCTCCTCAGGTCTCCTTGAGTCTTTGCCGAGCACGCTCAGTAACCCTTCCCTGCAGTCATCACTAAGCAACCCCAACATCCAGTCATCGCTGAGCAGCCACTCCTTCTCCAACTCTTTGAGCTCTGCATCCTTGCACTCGTCGCTCAGTAACCCTTCGCTGCAGTCGTCCCTCGCTTCCTCCCCCTCTCTACCGTCCTCGCTCAGCAGCCAATCACTTCACTCCTCTCTCAGTAACTCTTCCCTGCAGTCGGTATCTAGCGGTAACCCAGGCTACAGCTCCAGCTCCTGCTCCTCATACTCGCCGCTGCTCGGCACACAGGGCCAGCCGTCACTCAGCACGTCGCCACGACGACGGGCACAGCTCTCCCCGCTCATCCTTCCTATGGGAGGGGAGTCACGGAGACATCACTCCAAACAGTTCTCCCCCACCATCTCCCCCACCCTGTCCTCCATCACACAGGTAGCAATAAATATATTAAAATAAGCAATAATAATCATTTTAAATCCTTAATATTAACCAGTTTGCACAACAGCACTTCGGATTAGTGAAATACAATAAAAAACATGATGCTTTGATAATGTTGCATCAAACAAAGAGTTTGAAAAAAACAGTTTAAATCGTTTAAATCAGGGCTGTCAATAGATCTAAAAAAAGAACAAATTATTCTCACATTATTCAAATTATTCATTATCATTTATCATGATTAAAAGTTTTTTTTCTTCTAAAGACCTAATCTTATGAGTAATCACTTTAGAAAGTGTTGAACATGTTGAACTACGTCTCCTCCCGTCGTCCTTGTGCACTTTTCTCTCAACTCTCCATCATTTAACGTGTTTCATGTGCCAACAATGTCCCTCATTTAACAGTCCTTTAGGGACACAGTGGTGGTCCTCTGCAGGTAGATGTTGAGATGAAAGTAGCCGAGCAGCTAGGGTTGACAGAGTAGACCCAACGGCAGGACTGACTTCCAACACACAGCCACAGCTGCGCTCACTCAAGGGCATTTATTCAGTACACAGTCAATCACAGGTGTCAGTATTCAATCAATGCAATCAACTCAGGCTACCATCAAATAAACATTAATAAACGAAACAAACAAAAACATACAAGTTGAGAACACTCATTTAACAGCTAGCAACAGGTTCCGGGCGCCATCAGTCCTGAAGTGGTCCGTCGCATGAATCTCAGCCACATTAATCTCATCAGGTTCATTTTGACAGCCCTAGTTTAAATATTTTGAATGTCAGGAATAATAATTAATGTATTACTAGTACTAGAGTGTCATACCATCTGGTATTTTTGAGGTTCTTCAATATAACTAATGTCGAAGACAACTTTTAACTGTGGTGCAATTACATCAGGACTGTTAACGTCCAGTTGGGCAATATATTGATAAATATATCCGTTTGCTGTGAGATGATTAATCTGACGAGTTCTCCCCCACCACAGGGCGTCCCTCTGGACACCAGCAAACTCCCTTTGGACCAGAGACTCCCTCCATACCCACTCAGCCAGTCCCACCAGCCTCTCCCTGGTCCGCATGGCTCCCAGGCAGCGCAGCAACCCTCTGCAATGGGGCAGCACCACCAGCAGCTGCACCGCCTCCAGCAACCGCGGCCTAATGCTCAGCAGAAGCTTCACCTGCAGAACCTGGGCAACTCGCACGACCAGCACATGCAGCAGCACTTTGGATTGGTAGGCCAATTGATCAAAAATTACATTCTCCTGTGCAGCTTCTGAAGTGACTACGGTGATTCTCTGTATCAACAGAGGCCAATGGAGCAGCAGGCAAACACACAACTAATAAAGCACGAGAGGCTGACCGATCAGTGTGCGCAGAGCCCCTCTCAGTGTCACATCAAACAGGAAACTGAGCAACAGACAGCATATAACCGAACCGGCGGCCTGCAACAGCTCCAACAGATCAGCCACAATTTGGCCACCGACCTGTACAACGTAAGTGACCAAAACACCGTCACGAACATTACAACACTGTGAGAAACATTCACCACCTGAGTGACTACAACACCGTGCCAAATATACACCATGCCAGTGACCACAACAAATCCACAATAACAACATATGTGACCAGAACAACGTGAGCGACTGCCACACCGTCAGAAACATTTACTACGAAAAAATCCATGCTGCATCGAAACTTTAACAAATATCACAATGGAGAGAATTTTTAGGTTTCATTGAAAACAACAATTGGTTTTCCATGTTTCCCAGGATGCCTTGTTCAACTCTCTACTGGACGACCCTTACTTGAGTCTTCAGTTCACAGGGAGATCCACCCAGCAGGTAACCCAGCACTCTCACATAAAGGCACCCACTGGTTTCAGAACGGATGATGTCATCCAGTGTCAGAAGGGTCAGAAGGGAACATGATGTCACAAACTGTTGTGTTAAGGGAACATGATATCACCCCCTAGTGTCAGGTTTAGTGCAGAGCCAGGCCCAAACATCCATTTAGTTTCCTTGTTAGTGGTTCTTTCTCTTGGTTCAGGTTGATTAGGAAGGTCTGCAAGCTTCGAGGTTCAGTACTAACCGTGAATTACGGCTTCTCCTATACTGCATGGATCCATCCGACTGCTGTGGCAAAAGTTCTGATAGAAGCAAGGGCTGTGCGATATGGCAAAAAAAATCTATATTACGGTATATTGAAAGATTCTGATGGTATCCCCGTTTATGACATTAATTCATTGACCCAAAAAGGACCACCGCCGGTTACCCGAACAGCTGTTTGCCATTAACATTAGCTAGTTAGCGTGGTAGCGCGTTGTGGCTGCTGGTCTTGCCACCAGAGGCTCAACAGACTTCGATGATGATCTGTGATAATCTACCGTAACTAACGTCGGTTTTTCCATAAACCAAAACCCTCCAAACAGACAGAGCTCCTGTCTTGGCCACTAGTTGTGTTGGTGCATCTCTGGTCGCTCCTTGTTCCTTCCTGTGCTCTCTTTTCCGTTATTTTTCAGTTACTTGTGAGCTGTGAGCAGTACCCAGAATGCAGTTTGGCAGGGTAGTTTTTATAAATGTACAATTATAAGTGTTACAATATTTTTTGTGTCACAAGCTGTTGTGTTGTGGGGTTTTACCTTGTTGTTCTGGGGTTAGGGTATTCGTTGTTATGAAGTTATAACCAAAGAACACCCCTGGTCGCAGAAACTCTTTAATGCTAAACAACAACCGCCCTAATCAGTGAACATTCACAGTGTGCTTTTTTGACAAACGGAGAGTATCAATGATTCAAGTCTGCTTTGCTACAGAAGAGAAAGCAAAACAAGAGTTGGATCAGATTCTACAGCGAAAACTGGCACTTAAAGACGTCAAGAGGAAAAGCAAACTATCAATCAAATTAACTTAAAACAGCAGAATCAACAACAAATTTAGCAGACTAACTTTGTTTAAAGAAAAGATACGGTGTCCAAATTCAGGCAGCCTGGATGTTTGAAGGCCAGTATGAAGTACTTATGAATAACCTCTCTATTCAATCAGTTCCTTTGTGTTTCAGTTCTTAGCAGATAGACAGGCAGACTGTCTGTCTCTGAGCAGCAGTGGTCTGAGCTGCAGCAGTGACAATAACCAGTATCTGTCCAACACCCAGGGACACCTGGACCTGCAGGAACCCGGGGACCAGCAGCTACTCAACAATCAGAACCAGAACTATGGTGGAGGGGATGGCCGTCACAACGTTCCCAACATTATCCTCACTGGTGAGCTTATTCAGCAGAATTAATGAGACCAGCGTATGTCATGTTTGAGGTACTGGAGCTTACAACATGTTCCTTTCAGTTAACTGGTTCTCCCCTCACCCCTGGGTCTAAAGGCTGTGACCGCAGGGATAGCCGAGTCTTTGTTGGTTTTATCTCCAATGCTAAAAGCTCTCTCCATCTTCTGCTAGCATTTTGCTTTCTCCGATCTAACTGACATGGTGGTTTCGTTTCCGGCATCATGTTTCATGTTTAGTTCCGGCACACTGGAAGACCGGAAGTAAACAAAGTTGTGTTAACTGCGTTAAAATATTTAGTCACATTAATCTCTGCCACATTAATTGCATATATTAACATGTTAATGACAGTCTTAACATATATAGAATGTTATGTTTGTGCTCATCATTTTTGTTATTAAAGAGTAAGTGTTGTGGATCCATGAATTGCTTCTGGAAAATAAAAGGTACTCTAGTGTTTGTAGTTCTTTCAGATTTAACATATCACCCTCACCCCCCTGCAGGAGACTCCCCCCCCGGCCTGTCTAAAGAGATTGCCAGCGCTCTGTCTCATGTGCCCGGCTTTGAGATGGACCCATTCTCCCTGGACGACCCACTGAGGATGGACCCTCTTTCTCTGGACATGCTGGACGGAGACCTGATGCTCGCTGACCCGGCTGTGGAGGATTCCTTCCGATCCGACCGGTTGAAGTGACCCACGCCCCCATTGCTGTGGGTTGTAGTGAAGAGAAGACCACCCTTTAGAGGTGGGGGGAACGACAAGATCAGGCAGCCCTGTTCGGAGTTCACAATGAAGTTTTCCTTAAATGTCCAGAATACCTAAGAGCTTTTCGGCATTAGCATGTACAAGTACCTGCATGTTCATCATCCATGCTGGTTCAGAGCAATACAGTCCATCTTTGTCTTTTTTTGCTCCATCAACTTAGTGCTCCGTCTTTTCCAGACATTTGAAACTCAAGTGATCACTCTGAATTCATAACTCCATAAATCCTGTGTGGCCACATAGAGCACTTGTTAATTTAATAATTAACACTGTTAATCCTCACAAATATATAAAATGAAATAATAATGAGAGACTGTAAAACTCAACAAACAACTTGATCTTCATCCTTCAAAGTATGTTTTGATTTATAATATGGCAGTAAAATAAATGTATCAATAGTTTACTCTAAAGAATCAATAACCTTTGCTCAGGTGTTCTATCTGATCACAGATTAATAGTCTCTGAGCTGAGCTCTTTTTTACTAACAAGTGTCTTTCTAAAGAACAAAGGGGGCTGCATCTGCTGCTGTCCTGATATGTAAACATTCAGCTAGAAGAAATCTTTATTTTCTGGTTCAAAACTTTGTCTTCACCTCTTAAGGAAAAAAAACAATAACATTTCCCCCCAAATATCGATGTAGAGAAATCCAAAGGCTGAATCCCTTTTGTCTAGAAGTTTGAAGATCATATCAACTCACTTGCAGTTTTTGATGAGGTGGCCTTTTGACCTCAGTGACTGTGATGACTGCCATATGCCCCGCCCCTCTCTACCTGTTTTCAGCCTTCTCAGGGCCCGACCATAGAGACATATTTTAATGTAATGAGGATTAAAACCTATAGATTATTAATATTATTGTGAATTTAAAGATGTTTTATTTTGTAAGTTGATCTGAAGTTGTGTAAATGATTTCTCACATAATACCTTATATTTAATAAATGACAGTATAAATATTTAAGATAAAAGACAAAGAAAACAAACATTTTTTTTAGCTGAACTTGTTCTGTGACGTTTTCAATTAAATAGAAGAGTTCAGTCCCTTTAATTCTGAGGAGGTTGAGGATGTTTGTAATGAGGAGGAGGAGTTGACTGAGAGCCTGCAGTACTGAAGGTTTCCCAACATGGGGGCTGGGCCCTTATTAAAGGTTGCGAGAAAAGAACGTGCTATAAAAGGATGATAAAAGATCCTACACCTGAATATGTTTCCATAAAACCTAAACAGCTGAACTTCTGCATCAAAATATTATTATTATTATTAAATGGATTTCTGAACAATTGGAAAAATCAGAGGTTAAATCAGATTTTTCAATCCAATCAGATTTTTATAATTGGGTGAAAGCAAAACAAATATTGAGTGAAAAATACAAAATAATATTAAAGCAAGCTGAATTCTGGAGGGTTCTGTTGCATGGTTCCTTTGTCATAGAGGGTTTTGCTGGATAGTATCTATGAATGGTTCTACTGGAGAATCCTGTTTTATGGAGGGTTCTGCTACACAGAGGACTGAGGTTTTATGATGCCTCTTAGATTAGATTAAAAGTCATGAATAAATCAGTTAAGTGCCTGACTATTGGAGAATTATTCAGTGTCCGAGTGATGATGAGGATGACGAAGATGATGGTAGAGTGACAATCCGAACTCAAAGTGGAATGTAGTCTGGCTGTGGACTGCAGGTCAGACAGACCAGCAGCTGTAGTCCTTCTGGCGGGTTTGAGCCTGCGTATCTTCGGTTTCTTGATGTCTTCCAGTTCTTCTGTAGTTGTACTTTGAATGTTTGCGGCATTTTGGACAGACAGAAGTCAATTGTTTATTGAATGTACGCTGAACCACAAATCAATCATGTATTCTGAGAGACAAATCCTCCACGATAATAGATTGAGAGATCATACGCAGAAGTATTTTGTGTTAAATCAACTTCCTCTTGTTCCTCTTTTTCGACTCTTATGGTGCGTTCACACCAAAAGACAATTGCCATGGTTGGGGTTAGGTTAGGTAAGGGTTAGGGTTAGGGTTACAAATGTCTCAAAGAAATTCTGAAGGGATAATTCGCTTCGCTCCATTTGCTTCGTTTGAATCCTTCGCTTCATTTCGCTGCGCCCGTTGAAACATTCCCTTTGTTCGCAACCACTTGCGTCTGTGCATTGACTTCTACTTGACAAATTTGGCCAACGCTTTCTTGCGAAAGCCGATCAGCTTTGAGATCTCTCACGTCATCACTGCCGTCCTGCTACTAAAGCATGAAAATATTATTCCACAGCTGAGATTGTACGCCTGCAGTTGGTGTCCAACCGAAAGATCCTGGCACTGATCCGACCTGCTGGTTAGCCTAAAGGAGGAGTCTGTGCTTAGTGCTTATTTGCATGGTGGATAGCGGAAATGATAACTGTCTTTGCTTTACGGGGACAAGCCACAGAGATAAGCACGCCCACTTTCTGGCGCCAATAAAGGGCACGACAATGAAGTGAATTAACTAAATATAGTCCGGCGAGTAAAGCATTGCGAAAATTCACTATGCGTTTGCTGTGAGCGCACCATTAGTGTCAAACATTCAGAAACCCTGTGTGTGTATGTGGGGATGGGGGCTATGAGTGTGTGTCTGGAAGTGAGAGACACGACATCTTGCTGTTATGCAATAACTTTTCATGTTAAGATGCAGTTCCAAGGTCTGCTAGTAGAGGAAGCTGTTGACCAGTGTGGTAGTTTTGTGTGCGTGTGTGCACAATAGGGATTCAGTTAAAGGCCATATTTTACATATTTTTTACGTAGTTTATTGATGTATGAAATAATTCCTCTCATATTATAAATGTTATTCTTAGTTTTATATGTTACGGAGAGTAAAATGAGTGTTGTGCTTCTTCTGCTTTTTATTTGAAATAATAAATGGGCTTTTTATATTATTTAGATCTTTATTTGAACGTTGTAATAAATAACCACAGAATGTTAAGTATGTTGTAAATAAGTCTATGTTTTCAAACCAGGGGTGCTTGGCAAGCTGACAGGAGAGAATTTTAAGAAGACTGTACATTTAAAAAATATTTTACGTAAAATAAACAAATGAAACCTGGAAGACCTGTAGTGTGTTTTTGTGGTTATTTACAGGGTTGTTTCAGGGTTAGGGTTAATGCTTGTTCAAGGATCAAGCATTATATATATATAAATATATATATATTATATATATATTATATATATATAAAATATATATATATATAATATATATATATATATATATATATATTTATATATATATAATGCTTGATCCTATATATATATATATATATATATATATATTATATATAATATAATATATATATATATATATATATATATATATATATATATATATATATAATGTATATATATATATAGATTTTATATATATATAAAATCATAAATAAATATGTATATATATATATTATATAAATTATTTATTTATGATTGGGCCTTAGAATAAAGGGCCTTTATATATAAATATATATGATTGGGCCCTTTATTCTGAGGCGTGTGACCGGAAACAGGAAGTGTTGTCAGTAGCTTGACACTGCTGCGGCTGTTAGCAGACAGCAAACATGGACGTCACACGGAAGAGAATGACCCGAACATGATCGAGATATCAGCAGGAACAACCAGCAGACGACACAGTAAGCCTTCCTACCGCGGCACGCTGGTGTTCACGTCGGTGCCGGAGCAGCTGGCTCCGACGTTGTAGACCAGCTAGCCCGGTTAGCCCGGTGAGCTAACTAACGTTATGTCGTCTAACGGAACGCCTGCTGCCTCGCGCAGCTAACGTTACCAAGACACGCCTCCACGCGGGCAGCTTCACGCTCTGATCAATATCTGAAATCAATAACATGAACACGAGGACAGGCGAGAAAAGTGGTTTGAAATCATCATCTGCGTCCGATAATGGAACCAAAGCAGCACCTGATGCAGAGCTTGTGAATACTTTGATGACGCCGTGGTTCGTTTAACCCGGAAAAAAATTAAATAATCAATAGATGAATTTTTACATGTGAGTCCGGTATTTGAAATACCGGAAAAAAGGTAAAGGTGTTCCATTTTAATTGTCATGATCACTAGTTATAGATCACAGGTATAATATAATGGTGTCATTCGCATACAGATGAATACAGGAATTTCCAGCAGCTTTGGCTACATCATTTAATATTAATGGAGAACAAAATGGGGCCTAACATGGAGCCTTGATTCACACATTTTGAAACGTGAAGAGGTTCAGACATGTTTTCCGTATTAACACGCTGGACACAACCAGCCAGGTAGCTAGCAAACACCCACTGTACAAGCCAAAGCTGATACAGGATCAAAAGCCTTTGCTAGGTCTACAAAGGCAGCTACACAAGTCTGTTGTCTATGTAGTGGTGGTATATCCATGGCCTTTCCTAAACCCAGAACCCAGCCTGTTGTGATTGCAGGTGGACTGGCGCATAAAGGAAGAGAGGGGCATCTGGACGAGGCGAGACAGATGACTCTATGGCTCGGTTCTGTGATCATCCATGGCGTCTTGCTCTAATAATTACCTGACTTTTCCCTAAATAACTATTTTCACCCTCACCGTCGTGTGGAGGAACATACGTGAGTTCGCTGGCAACCACCTTCATGGGACATTGAGCTTGGTAACGTTCTTGCCACTCTACTGCTGCTCCGTGCTCCTGGAGTTCTTCGTCCCAGTCGTTCACAGGACCAGGCTCATCTCCCTCTGGCTCAAACTGTCTCCCCTGCTCATTGCTTTGCTCGGGCTATGGCTTCTAACAGTTTCTTCCCCTGCTGTACTTTCTCTCCCTGCATCTAATGAGGTCATAGGTCTGTGCTCAGGTTGGGGCCTCTTTCTGACTGTCCCTTTACCCTGTGGTTTGTCGAGACTACTCCAATTGACAGGTACTGAATACAGCTGGGGTCTGTTTACCAAATATTGGACCGTTTCTTAGAGGAAGGCCGACACTTTCTCTACCCCCTCATTCTCTTCATGTGGGTATGGAGTTACCTGTAATGACCCTTTTTGGACTACCAAAACATGAGATTCTCCTGGATTAGTAGCTTTTAGCTGTCTCAGTGGCATCTGATGTGTTTCTTTCAACAGCCGATTAGTCTCCTCACCTATAGGTGTGCTGGATTGGCACCCGGGCCTTGTTCTTTTGCTTCTCCCGCTTTGGTTTGCGGAAACTGCATTGCCGTAAAACCACGTTAATTTCTCCCAGAAATGTTCTACAATCCACTAAGAACTCATCTGACTTTTCTACGCTTCTCTCTTCCATTAGCTGCTAGGAGCGCATGTGCTTGCTCTTTTTCCTCTTCTCGCCATCCTAATATGGTTCTGCAGATGCAGGCCTGTTGGTTGGGAATCTGTCTCCCTTCCAAACATTTCTCTTTCCTATATCTGGGCTACCCCCTTCACATGTTTTCGTTGCACATTTCCTATCTTTTTCTACGGTTATACCCATATATGTCTTTATAATCCCCACATATGTGTAATTCGGTCAAACACTTTCCACTGTGGAATTCTCAGTCCTTTTTCAAGTCCTGATATGCACAGCTTCCAGGTTTGGTAAAACACCATGTGTTGCACAAACCACCCACACTGTTCCCAGTATGAAAAGCAACAAATCTTTCCCCGTGTCCTTATTTCCTCGCTTCTTGCGGCATCGCTTCCTCAGTGGAATACTGTAAACCACATATGGTTTAGTGTGGACGGCCCGCCCCGCCTTACCATTAGCCTAGTTAACCAGACGTCCTGTTTTACCCCGACGTCTCGAAAAGAGGAAATGTCCGGGTAAAAGAGGACGTCTGCTTTGTCTTGTTTTGCATTTGCTTGATGTTTGACTGTGATGGGAAAATTGTTGATTTGCTAGTTTGTCATAAACAAAGTAAGCGATTTTCAACAGGTTTAGCCGCTAGTTAGCGATGTTAGCTAGCTTGTTATAACACGCTTGGACATTGATGCTAGTATTAAGTGCTCTCGCGTCAGCTTCTTTGTAATGTTATTGTGTAGCTACAGAAGCTGCTTACACAAAATCTTGGAGTGAGATTTTGTCGGGGGTGAACGGTACATGCAGCGAATAGCGTTACAGATGCGCCTTTTACCGTCGGTGAGGTTGGAGATTGATGGATGAAAACATGCAAAAGCATGTGTCAAATAGTAGCCTAGTTGAACTACTACTGGGTAGTAGTTGAACTACTACTGGGTAGTAGTTGAACTACTACTGGGTAGTAGTTGAACTACTACTGGGTAGTAGTTGAACTACTACTGGGTAGTAGTTGAACTACTACTGGGTAGTAGTTGAACTACTACTGGGTAGTAGTTGAACTACTACTGGGTAGTAGTTGAACTACTACTGGGTAGTAGTTGAACTACTACTGGGTAGTAGTTCAACGGCTGCTCCGTGTGCCCCTTGAAGTGTCCCTGAGCAAGACACCTGACCCTTAATATATAATAATATGATGATACAGGAGTTGAGTTTTTATTTTAGATTTGTTATATTTTAATTGAATGCCACCATGTTGATGCAACTTGTTCTCTGGTGAGGAAAGCTGGTGCTTTTCTCTGGGCTTTCCCCAGTATTAAGAGGTGTGTTGGTGTGCGTCTGTCGGTGGTGGTGGGGGGGCCCATTGTTGCACATGGTCCTTTTTTTAAAGGGAAGTGGTTGTGGTGAAATCAGCTATTTCAGCTTTTACATTTTGTATTTTTCTGTTTCTATGAAACAGGAAGTGAACTTTAGTTGGAGAAAATATTTTGTCCAGTATAGACAGGTGAGGTAAGATGGGGGGGGAGTTCAGAATGTGTTTTTATTTGCTATGTATGCTTATGCGAACATGGAATTTGAGTTTAACAGTTTTAACTCATGAGACGAAGCTTTGCACAGAATGCTTCATCTGCGCATACAGCTGCGACTACCAGCTGCTTTTTGCCTTTATAGTCTCTTATTCAGGGTGTTGAGATGATCAGTGGGATCAACTAAAAAAGCCAGGTCTGTAAACCATAAAATGTCAGGATCTCATGGAAAGGACTAGTCTTTTCTTTGAAAAACGTGTCCATATTTGATCTCAGGGAATAAACCTGCTGCAGCACGGAGCCGCGACTCAGCCGTCGCACCTCAGAATGTAGAGTAGCTCCTGTGTTCAGCATCAGAGAGGAACGCTTGAAATCATCTGTGGTAAAGCCTTCGTGCCTGAATTGTGTTGACAGTTTTGAACTGTGTTCAACTAAGAAGTGCAATACTGTGGAAACGGTCACTAATGAAGCTGTGCACAAGCGTTCTTCTTCGGGTTTTATTATGAACCAGGAAAACCTGCCCGAAAAACGGACCAACCGTTTTAATCAACAGAACTCCAATAAGGCTCCAACCCACCCGCAAACCTTACAACACATTCCCACAGGCTACACTAAGATGATTGACATCACATCGTGAGCCCTTCAATGACCTTATAAACTCAGTAAATGTGAAACCTCGCTCACAGAACATGTCAGTCTGTATTTTTAGACTTTCATGCGGGCCAATTAAAAATGGATGGCGGGTCGCAGTTGGCCCACCGGCCGTAGTTTGGACACCCTGCTCTAAACGCTGTGTCCGATTGTCCCGAGATTTCTGTGTTTCATTATTGGTTCCATGTCCCCAGAAACAATCTTGTTCATATGCTTAATCTGGCGAGACGCATAACGTCCAAATGTACTTGGCCTGCCTTCACCAAAATTGTGAAATGTACAAACATTGAACCCTTGGCCTGAATACATAATCCTAATATTTGCAGAATAGGGGCGCTGTAGTTAATCGATGAAAATCTTCATTTTTGTAAAAAAAACAATTCCTCCCGGTAAGAGCCATATTTGCCTTAATAACATGTGTTTTCTGTCTTATAAAAAATGCGTTGAAATGCTCCTTTTAGGTTACTGAAGACATATCTTTTTGACTGTTGTGCCAAGTCGAGCAGTTGAATGTATCTCAAAAATAAGTTTTATGTAAATCTTTTAAAACCGAGTTGCTGTCTATGAAGATTCATTACGAGTCAAGCTCACAGCAGCTCACAGCAGTTACAGTAGTGGTAATGAGGGTCAACAAAGGACGGAGCTACACTCCCAGAGATTAAACCTGATTCTTTTCTAATTTGTCCAGTGTAATCTAATCCCGAAGAAATATAAAAAAAAACACAATCCGACATTAAAATGGATGTTATTTTAACTCTACCATACTGTATCTGATCTGCTCCATATTTCTTAGATAGCATGACCTCCTTATCGTGTTGTATCTATTACTCCACATGATCCGATAACAAGTCATGGCGCCATCTACAGGTAACGGGTACTAAAAATGTCAATGGGGGGGGGGGGAAGGGGGGGAGGGTTAATACATTTTCAAAAGTTGTTCAATTTGATATGCATATCAGGACTAGTGAAATATTTGGCATCTATAGCGCCTAGAGCTGCAACTAACAATTATTTTAATAATCGATGAATCCGTCGATTAGTTATTGATTAATTGATAAATCGGATAAAAACAACAGCATTAAAAACGTGTCATTAGTCTTGCTGACTGCTTTGCTGCTGTCATTAACAGCAGCTCGATCTGCTGGATGAGGAGTAAACGGCAGCAGCAGGAGAGCTGCTGGAGGCTCCTTACGTTCCTCACTTTAAACGGGACGACGTGGTGCTCCCGTTGATTTTTTCAGTGTATTAAATGTGAAATTCTCCCACACCTTGGACGTCTTTGCCTGCACCATGTGATTCACAACAACTGCCGGTGCTGCTGGCTGCTCTTTCCGCTCCGCGCGCATCTACGCGCCCCATTGAGTGACGTAATAGTCGTGCGACACAACGAATCGATAATGAAATTTGTCGGCAACACTTTTAATATTCGAATTTTATCGACTTCATCGATTCGTTGCAGCCCTAATAGCGCCCCCCTAGAAATTGGAAAAGTACCACATTTACTCAGATTTTGCCCCTGATGCCCGATTTACACACATGTGCTCTTGGTTGTTTCTTGGTTATGCTCTACAAAAAAAGTCAATAATGGCATGTGCTCAATTTTCCTGCCATTTTGAATTTAGTAGAAAACACACTTTTGCCAACACCTCCTAAAACTAACATGATTTTCTGTGGATAAATAAAAGTCCAACGTCATCAGAAATCATATAAAGCTGGTCGATATCATTGTTTTTGGAAAATATGGAACAATGTACTTCTAAGGGGTGTTGCTTAATGTGTCAAGGCACAAATCTTCCAAATAACTTGGGAAATAACTTTAAGCCTGCCCTCAGCCAATTCTTCCATATTTGCTCCCCTAAACATACCCTAATTATTCTATAATATTTGAAGACTCCGGGTCTAGCCTAAATATAGCCTATTTTACATTTCTTTAGAGATCAAACTCCGAGATTTTTACCTGATTCTTTTCAACTTTGGGCAGTGTGATCTTGCGACCTTTTGCCTTTTCAAAAATTGCAGAAAGCTTGAAAAAATAAACTATGTGGCTGTGGTGTTTTGGCAAAATACCAGACATACCATGAACTTTGAAGTGGTTTTAACTTGGCCGTACAATATCTATATCTAAAGTTTGCAAAGCGGCCAGCTGCCCCGATGTGCGCGGAGCAGCAAGGACCCGTCCATCGCAGCTTTAGTTAAGAATGACAATAATAATTGTTATTAGCTTACATTCTCTGTCTCTCCAGGGGAGGACAGACAGACGGCATGACGGAGGAGAAGTGTCCACAGCTGGTGGACTACTTTGTAGTAGCAGGTCTCGACCCTGCGGGGGCCTGGAGTCCCCTGGACGAGGATGCCAAGACCTCCACCTCCTCCTGCTCCACCTCCTCCTCTTCCTCTTCCACCCGAGCGGTGGAGTCGGTGACAGACCTGGCGGTAATAGCCCGGGGGCTTGGGGAGGAGGTGCCGGAGGGCTTCACCTGCATCGAGAGGACGCTGGGCGGACACTCGGCCGAGCTGAGCGCCGGCCTCATCGGCAACCCTCACATGTACCTCTGCTACCGGAGAGGCCGGGACAAGCCGCCCATCCTGGACCTGGGGTGAGTCCAATCTTTCTCTTTGGGAGGAACGGTCAAATAAAGTGCTGACAGGTTAGTTCGACCTAGGTGAGAACCCCAACAGCCTCACATGTGGTATGGAGGGTTAAGTAGATGAGTAGGTTTTTTCTTTATCCTGCAGGGTTCTGTATGAAGGAAAGGAACAGTTGAAGCAGAGCTGGGATGTCATCGACACAACGCCCTACAGCCGGTCGGCCAACCTGAGCTCTGGCGGCGCACCAACGGCCCACCGGGTTTTCCTGACGTTCCGGCGGGCTCTGGACTCGCAGGGCCTCCACATGCTGGGCGTCACAGACATTGGTCTCCTGATGCCCAGTAAAGGAGAAGTTGCCCCGCACACCTTCTGTCGAGTGGACAAGAATCTCAACACCGGCATGGTGAGCACCACCACAACGATCAACTAGACCAGTGGTGTCAAACTCATTTCAGGTTGGGGCCAGATACTGTCCACTTTGATTGAACGTACGGTACTGTCCGTTACGTTCCCTGCTAGGGTCAGGCAACCCAACAAAAAGAACGCAAGGGAAATAAAGAAAGTAACAGAAGAAGAACGTGACAATAATTAAGAATTTATTGTTCTTAACTAAACTCCTCCGATTGACCATGAAACAAAGTCCAAACAATAACTGGTCTCCCGCTACAGGTCTCGAACTCTCACTCCAAGCCTGGTGGAATGCTTCTCGCTGGTGGTAGCCAACCCAGCCAAATGCCTCCTTTCTCTGCACGATGTGCGTTTTTCGGTTGATGTCTTCAAAGGCTTTTTAAAGGGGCCAGCTCTGATTGTAACCAATCGGGATGAACCTTCAATTAATCTGGCTGCTGGGCTGTCTCAAAGTCCTTTTAGGCGAGTCGTGCCACTCGCCGCCATCTTTGCAACGCCTCCGGGCAGCTCTAACAAGACCACCCTCCTATCTCAATGAATGGGAAGAGAGTCAGAACTGCACTTTCACGGGTCATCGGGACATAAAAACCACATGTATAGAAACAGCAGTAGAATATGATAAAAATCACTGGAAAGGTTTGATGACCTTTGCCCCAAAATAAGGTTTAAAACGCCTTTTTTCCCCCACAGGTTACTGTCACTGCGCATGCACAAGGCTTCACACACCAACTCTCATTTACGTCTCTATCCAGGATGCCGGTGTTACGCCATCGTCTCCGCTGTCGCAAAACCTCAGCTGTGCGCATGCGTCAGTGGAACCAGACGATAGGCTTCAATGTTTCCCGGCTTGACTGTTAAAAAGCAGATGATTGGCTTTCCAGCGGGAGGGGCGGGACATGCGCATACAACCGCCATCTTTGCCGTTACGGGTTTTCCTACAGGAGTTGTATTGAGAATTGAGGAAGTGGCACGTCTCCTTAATATATATATATCTCTGGCTGTCTATAAAAATTGAGTACAAATATACACAGGCCACCAACACTTTTCGGGGGCGTAACACTGTCTCATATCCCTTTGTTTGCAGTGGGGTCCGGCTTTGTACGTGTGCTTCAAGAGAGCTGTGGCCAAAGCCAACGCCCTGCTCTACAAAGCTAGTGAGTATCCATCCCCCTCCTAAACCTGCAGAAGTCTTCAGTCAGGGCGTTCTCGTCCTCAATCGTACATCTTTTGGTTTGGTACGGTTTTAAATGTGAGGATTGATATTGGATGATAAACGTAAACTTCAAGTCATATCTAAAGGAAGGAAGGAAGGAAGGAAGTAAGTCAGTTGATGGCGTTGGTCAGTTGTAACAAAGACACAAGGAGGAGTTCTTAAATAATTATTAAAAACTCAGAGAACAAGAAACAAAGTGCTATTTCATCAAATAAGCTGATTTGCGAAATATGGTTCTTCAGTGTAAAGGGTTAACTTCTCTCTAATGCAGGTCTAATCAGCCGCTACCCGGAGGAGGACCTGGAGGCCTTTCCTCTGCCGGAGTCTGTGCCGGTGTTCTGTCTGCCAATGGGCGTCACCGTGGAGAGCTGGCCTCTGAGCACCAAGTACCAGCTGCCCGTCTTCTCCACCTTCGTCCTCACCTCCGCTTCCGGGGACAAGGTCGGCGCATGCTCATTTCTATTAGCAAAAAATGACTCCATAATAATAATTATAACAGTGAATGTAGAATAATTGTAATAATAACTGTGGATGTAGGATGGGATCAGTTCAGTTAAACATAAAGACATAGTCTGAAAAGATCTTCAGCCGATAAAATGCTAGAAACCTAAAAGATCTCTTCTGAGGACTCTGGTCCCCCTGCAGGTCTACGGAGCAGCCATCCAGTTCTATGAGTCCTTCTCCCACGAGCTGCTGTCGGAGCAGCAGAGCGTGAGGCTGGGCCTGCTCAGCGTTGTGGACCGGAGACCCATCACCAGCCGCAGCCTGCAGGTGAAGAAGAGCATCTGTGTGCTCTCCCACTGGCCCTTCTTCACCGTCTTCCAGAAGTTCCTCACCTTCGTCTACCGATACTCCGTCTCCGGGCCCCACGTCCTGCCGCTGGAAAAGTCAGTGACATCTTTGATGGTTCTGGATGGATTTAGATGGGTTTGTTCAGATGTCAATGTGTGTGAATGGATATAAATGGGCAGAACAGGATTTGAATGGAGGTGAATAGTTGTGAATGGGTAAAAATGAAGGGGTTTTGATGTGATTGCAGTGTGAGTGGAGGTGAATGACTACGCGTAGTGCTGTTAGTAATTGGAGGACTAGAAAGCAGAGATACAAGTCCCTCTACCATCTAGTGAATGGAGGGTTTCCCTCCCTGCTCATAGTTCAAGTTGTTTTGTTCCTCTTTCCCAAAACAAACTGACCAATAGATGAAAACCAGTAAAAACACTGAATACAAATCCGAGGTGAGCGCCATAGTCGGTGTATTTGCACACAAATGTAACTCGCACCAATCAGACACGTTTTATTAATATTTTGTCTCCAGATAGCTTCAAGAGCTTTTCTCACTTTGTTAAATCAAACATTCTGTAAATAAACTCAATATTTGGAGACAGGTTGTGATTATAATATCAGTTATTTGTGGTTCACATGATATGGGCCTTTTTGTGTGTTGATGGATTTGTTAATTGATGTTTTCTCCTCAGACATGTCTCGAGCTTCATGCACAACGTCCCGTTTCCCTCCCCCCAGCGGCCACGCATCCTCGTTCAGGTAAACACAAACCTTCATCATCCTCCTTCAGGTACACATCAAGACCTTCATCATTCTCCTTCAGGTACACACTAAAACCTTCCTCATCCTCCTTAAGGTACACACTAAAACCTTCTTCAGAAGAAGAATTTTGGTTTGTAAGAACCAGCATAGATCTTTTGTTGAGATTTTCACGTCACTTCCTCCTCCAACAGGATGTAGGCGGTGATGTGATCACAACCTGAACATGGTAATTCTTTCTAATCAGAAGTCATGGATTAGCTCTAATTAGCAGCTAACGTTTTCATACATAATTTCTTCACTCCAAAAATGATTCCCTGATGATTTTAAACCTGATTTATCGAGGCTGTATGCTGATGATGTCATCACAATGTGGGACAAAATGATCCTTCTCTTCATCGTCTATTGGTGTCTGCTGGTGTATAACTTTCATCGTAAATTACTTCTTAAGCCAAATATTGCTGAAATTATAGACAACAGTTTTATCATTCATGTCAAACATCTTGTCACCAATTCCGGCTTTAAATCACCTGCATCCTATATAAAAATGGGCCCAAGTTACTCCACTTGTTGGAGCGGACCAATGGGTGTAAACCTGTCACACAACACATGGGTCACAGCTGGTTTGCGAGATCTTCTCTGAAGTGACGGGATGTAAAAACAAATAAAAACAACTATCAAATGTTGGCATGTAACAGAAGTGACTTTATCTTCCAGCTCTCTCCATATGACAACCTGGTTCTCTGCCAGCCTGTTTCCTCTCCGCTGCCTCTCAGGTCAGCACGATCTCTTAATACGGCTTAAAACTCCAACTCTTCATCTAACCTTTGACCATGAAGCACAATCACAGACTACAGACACGGTGCTCTGCTCAGCGATACAGAGAGCCACAGCGTTATAGAAACACACACACACACACACACACACACACACACCGCGACACTCCAAGAAGGATGAACTAACATGTCCACATGGTCTTTAGAGAAATCATTTTGTGTAGTAGGACCTCACACACATAAACGTACACGTAAAATACGACCCGAATATAATAATTAACAGTTAGTGTGTGTGTGTGTGTGTGTCTGTCAGCGGGGCCAGCTTCCTGAAGCTTCTCCAGAACCTTGGTCCAGAGAACTCGTGCACGTTGCTGCTCGCCGTGCTAACAGAACACAAACTGCTGCTCCACTCGCTGCGAGCTGACGTCCTGACCTCCGTCAGCGAGGCCCTCGTCTCCGTAAGGGCTCACACATATTTGATTATTGATGCACACACACAGACGCACACTAACGGTGTTCTTTGTATCACCAGATGAGCTTCCCGCTGCGCTGGCTGTGTCCCTACATCCCGCTGTGTCCACTGCAGATGGCTGATGTCCTTTTGGCTCCGATGCCGTTCATAGTGGGGGTCCACTCTAGTTACTTTGACCTGTATGACCCCCCCACTGACGTGGTGTGTGTGGACCTGGACACCAACACAATCTTCCAGTGAGTCCGGGAGGGTTAGGTAGTTTAATTGTGTATACATGTGTGCATGTACTAATATGTTAGGGGGTGAAAGGTCAGGTTAATTTAGTTTTATTTTCTCTGTTGTTAATAATCTAGTTTTTAAGCTTTAAATATTATTTACATTGTTTAACTTTTTCTTTTTAACGTGTACTAATCATCCTTAATAAATCTGTAAATGTAGGGCTGTACAATCAACATACAAATACAAAAATTGTATCCTCCCAGGTCGGACGACAAGAAGCCGCTGTCGTGGCGATCGTTACCCAGGAAACACGGCAAGACTCTGTTCAATACGCTTACCGGCCTCCACAAGACCCTGGAGAAGAGTAAGTGATATCTGCCATGTGAAAGCACAGTCTGTCTCCATCAGACGTCCAATTGTGTGTATATATTTATTTATATACACCGGTACATCCATAACCTCCAAACCCATTAGGAGCTCTGAGCCATCAATCCTCAGACGGACAATCTTTGAAGACTTCCTTTGATGAATCCGATACTTCCTCCTCCCTGCAGTCTGCACCCCCGGCCAGGAGGAGGCCACGCTGGAGTTCCTGCTGACGGACTACGATCAGATCTACAGGAGTCAGAAGCAGCTGGAGCTGGAGATCCAGGAGGCCTTCCTTCGCTTCATGAGCTGCCTGCTGAGAGGCTACCGGAGCTTCCTGCTTCCCATCACTCAGGCTCCTTCTGACACTACAACAGACTGCAGCTCCCTCTTCAACCTGCAGGGTGAGCGGGCTGATGCCAGGGTACTAATCACACGAGGTATCAACACATATCACATGGTACTGATAATGGCATCACATTTAGGTTTAGTGTATCGATCAGAGTATCCCAGGGTACGACGGATGATTCATCAGAGCATCACAGTGTATTGATCGTGTCTCCCTGTGAACGATGACCTCCTGTAGGCTTCCTGAAATCTCGGGACCGAACCCAGCAAAAGATCTACAGCCAGCTGACTAGGACTCAGATGTTCACTCAGTTCATCGAGGAGTGCTCCTTCGTCAGTGACCGACACGCCTGCCTCGAGTTCTTCGACGAGTGTGTCCAAAAGGTTCTGTTGGGATATACAGCATGATGTCACTATTCACAGGAACATATGAACACGTACACAAGGTGGAATCGATGATTAATGTTAAATTGTTCCTGTTGTTGGTCACCAGGTGGACGTGGAGAAGCCAGAGGAGGTAAGGCTGATCGATCTGGATGAGACTCACAGCGGAGAACACACAGTCTTCATTATGCCTCCTGAAGAACCACAGGAACCCGACGGGTCCGAATGTCCAGCCCTTTACAGGTACCCAGGGTAGTATCCACCTGTGGCGGGTAGTATCTGGTTTTACTTCATGTATAGTGATATGCTTTGTTCTCTTCTTCCACAGTTATGAAACCTTCCCCACTTTAAAGCCGGAGCTCTTCGAACGTCCACAGGATCAACTCCGGGTTCCAATGAAAGGCAGCGCCCCGAACAGCCCCGCTCCCCGCCGCACCAAACAGGTAGAGAACCAATTTAAAGGACACTGATGGTACAGACGTTAATAAGATACAGAATAATTATAATAACAAGCAGTATTGTAAAGGGGAGGTTGGTTGATAACATCGCCACAGGACTGCAGTGAGGACAAACAACCAGGACGTGGATGAAAATGGATATTTTATCAAAAAAATGTAATTGTGTGAAGTTCTGTGGGGCTTTTGAGTTGGTCTTTCCTCAACACACTGATCGGGTGTTTCCCCAACAAACTAGGTTGATAATTCACTCACTCACTGGCCACTTTATTAGGTACACCTTCAGAACTGCCTTAATCCTTCGTGGCATAGATTCAACAAGGTACTGGAAACATTTCTCAGTTTGGTCCATATTGACTTCATAGCATCACGCAGTTGCTGCAGATTTGTCGGCTGCACATCAATGATGCGGATCTCCCGTTGCACCACGTCCCAAAGGGGCTCTATTGGATTGAGATCTGGGGCCTTCTTTATTCGCTTGTTTAGCCTCTTGCTGTCACTGGCTCTGATGCTGCTGCCCCAGCAGATGCCTGCAAAGAGAATTGCGCTTTCGACAACAGACTGATAGAACATGTACAACATCCTGCTGCACACATTGAAGGACCTAAGCTTCCTTTAATAAACTATTTGTACTTGAGGACTTTAACAAAGTAAGACCCAACCACAAACTCCCCAAGGAAATAAGGAGTCCGGGTCGGTCCGCTCCACACGCAAATGAGTGAAGCGAACTCACGGGGGAGTCGAAGGGTTTGCAGTCAATGATGAAGGGTTCCACATCAGGAGAACAGTGTTGTAGGGTCACTGTGACGTCGTTGCACCAGCTGATGTTGGAGTAGAAGCAGATTCCTCCACCCTTCGTCTTGTGTCGCGGTTGCTCTGAGCAGCTGGAGCGCGTCCAGTCTCAGTTAAGCACAAAACGGAGGATGTAGGAAAGTCTGTCTCTGTCTGTCACCAGCAGATGGAGTTGGTCCAGTTCGTCGCTCAGTGAGCGCTTGTTGGAGACAAAGATGCCCGTCAGCGATGTGCGAAAACCACGCTAACGAGCCAAGACAGCGTCCATAAAAGGAGGACATATATTTGACATATTTTCTGCTGTATGAGGGGAGGCAGATTGGTATTTTGTCAATAAAGAATGCGTGGTTACGCCCTTGCTTGTGAACGGAGGTGGTCCCGCAGATGCAGTTGACTCGGCGTGACCCCCCCTCCCTAACCCCTCGCACAGGAGATCAAGCTGGCGCAGAAGCGAGCTCAGAAGTACTCTGCAGTACCGGACATGTGGTCCAAGTGCCTGCTGGGTCACTGCTACGGGCTGTGGTTCATCTACCTGCCCACCTTTGTGCGGGCGGAGGGCGCTAAGGTGCGTGCGCTGCATGCGGCATACGACGTCCTCAAGCACATGGAGAACAGGAAGGTGGTGCTACCTGACGAGGTGAGTCCACCAGGTCAAAGGTCACTGATGCAGGGAGGTGTGTACTGCATGCTTGGTGTGTAGTGTACTGTTATCCCAGTATGCAGTACATACTGTGTACTTCGTTCATCCGTAGTATGACGCGTCACTAGAGGAAGAATATAAATATGCAACACTATAATGAAGTCATTATTATAATAATAATAATAACAACAAATATTCTATCTATGTATACAAACTCCATTTACAGTCCAGGTTTGTGATCCTCGGCACTCACAGGTGTGTTACAGGATCCTCATGCAGCTCTGTGGTCAGTACGGCCAGCCGGTTCTGGCTGTGAGAGTTCTACTGGAAATGAAGAAAGCTGGAATCACACCGAACACAATCACCTACGGATACTACAACAAGGTACAAACCGGTGATAACGTCCACTTCTGCCTTTCAGCGGTGAGTTCTGTGGTGACTGGATAGTCCTATCCTGGGTCCACAGGTCTTGTTGTAGGTGGGACATGTGTATGCCATAGTGGTGGTACTGGTAACCGTGCTTCTTTGTTTGCCTTCTTTCCCGTCTCCTGGTCTCCTCCAGTGTGGCACATCTGACGCCAGGTGTCAGAAGTCAACGCCTCCAAGGGCCCAGGCCTGATTTTTCCCTTTCTTTTAGCAGCGCTTCTTCTGCCCTCCAGCAGAGCGTTGGCCTTGGGCGAGCTGGCCACGCAGCTCTTTGTGAGCCGATTGAGAGGCATCCTCATAACGTTCCCCAGCCATCATAGCTGCTGATTAAATTCATTTTACTTTGTATAGCCCATCATCGCAAATTACAAAATTACCTCAGAGGGCTTTACAGTCTGTACACATGCGACATGCGACATCCTCCGTCCCCAAATCCTCACATCAGCACAGGAAAAACTCCCCCAGAAAATGAAAAAACCCTTCAATGGGAAAAAGGGAAGAAACCTCAGTGAGAGTCAGAGGAGGATCCGTCTGTCAGGATGGACAGACTGCAATGGACGTCATGTGGACAGAATGAAGAATGTAAAAGATGTAGAAGCCATTCAAATCATACAACAGAAATTATTCCAATAATTCCAAGTAGCAAGCCAGGTGTACGGCAGGACCACTGCAGGGGAAGCTCCATCAGGTAGAAGACTGTGACTAAAACTCCCCCTGGTGGCTGATGGGACACTGCCGTCCTCACAGAAGCCGATGTAGGAAGTTACAGCCTCTGTGAACTCGTCCAGATCGTTTGAAGCAGTCCTGAAAACATCCCAGTCTGTGCCGTCCAAACACGCACCAAGATCCTCCAGCGCCT
Source organism: Apeltes quadracus (assembly GCA_021346845.1). Lineage (NCBI taxonomy): Eukaryota > Metazoa > Chordata > Actinopteri > Perciformes > Gasterosteidae > Apeltes > Apeltes quadracus. The sequence goes on from CM037936.1 coordinate 49,797, forward strand.
CACTGGTCCACTTGTTAAACTTCTTTACCACAGGAGATGAAGCAGATGGAGTTGGTGTAGTTTGTTGCACGTTGGAGAGAAAGAAGCCCGGCAGCAGCGTGAGAGAACCACGCCTTCAGAGTCGTACTAACGAGCCGCGTGGCTGAAAGCCAGCTCACCTTTGACTAGAATGTCCAGGAATTCCACAGCGGAAAGAAGAAAAGTTCAAGAGCTCATCTGGTGAAAGAGCTCTGGGAATCAGAAGAGGAAACACAATTAACAACAAAAAACAACACTGTGGCAGCCATCTTGAATTTTGTGATGAAAGAACAAAAGCCTTGAAGGAGGATCTTGTCGGTCTTGGGGACGTGGTGGAGCCTCATCCAGTGCCTGATGTCGGATGCCAAGGTTGGCACGTGCACGCTAAGTGCTACACTTAGCGTGCACGTGCCAAAGCAGTTGTTTGGGATACGGAGGGTTTTTCACCCCTCATGAGGAGCAGAGCGTGAACGTGCGTGAACAACACACACACGTCATTACATTGTCTGTGGTGAAACTCGTTATCGCTTCTTTTAGTATAAAATACTAGAGAATATTGTTACAACAGAATAGAAATACCCTGATTTATTGCACAGAAATGAATTGCGTCTGTGTGTGTAGATGCTGAGCGCGATTCACTACGATGTTAGTCCGTTTTATGTAAAAGTAAATAAATTCTATTGCAGCACCAAAAATGATCGCACTCGTTTCCATAAACCGTATAGAAGTCAATATAGATTGTGTAGAGCACGTCTTGTAGTGTAGAATGTGTTGTGTATGGTGTGTAGTGTAGAATAGTGTGTGCAGGTACTAAACTTGTCTTTGCCTTCATTAGCCTTCATGCCTTCATGTCGTCATCATCATCTGTTCTGTTAAGAAATAGACGAAGATATTTATTAATGTGAACAGACGTCGGCTCTGCTTTTCTGTTGTTGCTTCGCTCGCATCTCCGTAACCCAGAGTGACGTAATAATCGCACGACACAACGAAACCAAGATGAAATTTGTTGCCAACACTTTAAAATAATCCTTTTTTCATAGATTACTTGTTGCAGGCCTAATGTGCATCTTCTACAAGATGTACATTAGGCCTGCAAATTGTGTAACGGTGGGTATTGCAGCTACACGGTATGATTAAAAATCCATATCACGGTATTTAGAAAGATTCTGACGGTATATTACCATATTGCTTTTTCAAGTAAACGCATTCATTGACCCTGCAAGGGACCACCGCTACCCGCTCTTCACCGCTCGCTGGCCAGCGAGTTGGTGCGTTAGCTCGTTAGCGTGTTAGCTTGTTTTAGCTGCTAGTTTTGCCACCAGAGGCTCAACAGGCTTTGCAATAAATCTGATCTAACATAACTTACATCGGACAGACACAGCTCCTCTGTTGGACACAAGTTGTGTTGGTGCTTCTCTGGTCTCTCGTTGTTCCTCCTGTATCGCTCTTTACCGTGTTTTCATGTAGCAACAGTTACTTCTTGTTGTGAGCTTTACCCAGCATGCAGTTCGGCGGGGCCATTTTTATAAATTACTAGTGTTACAAATTGTTTGTCACATGCTGTTGTGGTGTTTTACTATTCTAAAGACTGTTTGTTGTGGGTTATTTATTGTTATATAAAGCATAAAAAGTTACAACCGTGACTCAATCTCAACACACTTAAGACAAGTAGCTCAGATCGCTGGGCGCTCTGTGATGACGTGTACAAATAAATTGTGCTGCCTGCAGAAGAGCAACGTCAGTAGATATGGCGTAACACAACGGTACGACAGTCATTCATACCGCATTGAAATTGAATACTGGTAAACCGTTTAGCCTTAGTGGGTATAGCTATAGATGTATCTAGCTAGATGAAGGCATACTGACATCTGTACATTTACATGCATCTCGACGTGTATTATGTTCAGTTCCTTAGACAAATCATGGATATTGCGATTAAGAGAACGGAGAACGGCAGATGGGGCAGAGACACTTGTGCCCCATCTGACCTGCGTATTGTGGTGTGTGTACCAGTAAACCGGAGTAATTGTATATCCAATAAGTATGATCACATACCTGTCCTTAGGCGGTGCTGGAGAGTAAGTGGCCCTCGACCAATCAGGGAGGACGTCTTCGCTGGGCCAAGCTGAGGAACGTCCTATTGGCTGTGGCTCAGTTCAGGCGGCCAATCAAACATCAGCAGAAGAGCAGCTCGACGGGGTCACAGGAAGGTCAGACGACATTCAGTAGATATTCGTATTGTATATATGTACTTCACGGTAGTATTTCTGTTTGTAGGACTTTTCACCTTCCTTCATCTTGTTTAGTGCTTCATGCTATACTGTATGCATGAATGAATTGCATCTAAATCTAGTTTACTTGTTTTTCCTCATAAGAAGTGACGATAGACCCCGATCAGAGGCTTCTCCCACACGCCGCTCTGATCCGTCAGTCCAGCTGGAGCGGTCTGTCTGATAGCTCCAGTCACGAGTCTCTGACGGGTTCTTTTGTGAAGAGCAGCAGCCTGAGCAGCATGAACATCCCGAGCGAGAGTAAGACGTTCATCACCATCTTCTTTAACATCACAAACATCAAAGCACTCCACTTCATCATCTCAGTGATTCTCAAAGTGGGGTACGCGTACGCCAAAGAATCACTGAAATAAATATTTAAAAAAAAAAAAAAAATATTTTATTAAAAAAAATGTTTCTTTCTATATTTAAGCGCAGTATTACTGTTGAAACTGTGTAAAATGTTACAATGGCTGACAATATTAAATATACTTCTTTAGGAATAAAACCTCTGCCTTGTTTTTGATGGATACTTAGGCGTATTACGCTGCTGTATAGTGTTGGTCATTATGGAGGTACTATGAGGTGGTACTTGGTGTAAAAAGTTTGAGAACCACTGATCTATATCACCTTCATCTAACAGGATGTTAGTAATCATCATGTAATGGCGACACATCTCCTCTTCTGGAGCATCTTGTGTTAACTCCTTCTTCTCTCCGTCACTCAGAGGTGAAGCTTTGCCGGAAGAGCTTCCTCCGTCACACTGGGATCAACGGCTGCAGAGACTCTGCCTCCTGCAAGCCTCCCATGGGACTCTGTAACACCTCCACCCCTCCTACTGCGCCTCCCGGGGGCCTCCTGGTGCGGCGCAGTCAGGTCTGCCTCTCCACCTTCTACAGAGAATGTGCCGAGTCGGCTGAATCCGAGCCAGATTGCAGCTGCCAGCCGGCAAAGAGGGATGGCAGGTCAGGTTCTAACTCCCTTTGGGATTTCTTGGATGAATAACTTTTTATTTCAACAACCTAATTCTTTACATGTTCATCTTTGTTTTAATACTTAAGCAGCTCTAATAGTTGAAAATACTCAGACAAGCTATGTCCTGCAACCAGTTCTAGTTCTCTGACCTCCACCACGTCCATCTGTTGACCTTTTAACCTGCAGACCTGCCGGGACCCGAGACTCAGCCGGCAGAAATAAAGTGGTAGACGAGAACTACAACAACGTGTCCCCCAGCCGAGGAGGTCTGGCAGGGAAGCTCCAGCAGTTGCTCACTCCGACCAGACACCGACTGTCTGGTAGACGAGCGGCCAGCGTGGACGACCGGAGGCCCGGAGGAGCCATAGGACGAAGGGTGTCCGAGACGAGGCAGTCCAGGAAAGCTCAAGTGGCCGAGACACTGCTGAAAGCCAAGGAGAGGCTGGTCAGCGCTACCTCAGAGGTTGGACTACTTCCTGGTGGCTTGACCCCTAACTGTCCTCCACTGGCCCATGTGACATGTCCTGTAGATGATGAAGTAACTACTAGCTATATAATCTGTATCCACGTCGTCTTCTCTTTAGAGTTCTTTGTCTCTAGGAAGTGACCTGGACTTGACAGACGCTCCATGTCCAGCGTTTCCTCTCCAAAAGTCGTGGGACGCCAACCAGCAGAAGACGGGTCTCGAGGTAAAGTGGTTCCTATCAGAAAGTCAGTCTGTGTGTTATTGCGGTTTTTGAAGTTATATTGTTGTCTGCCGTCAATCATCTGTAGCTTTATATTACTTAATACCGTTACAAGAAATCCGACAGTTTAAATGTAAAGAACATGCTGCTATAGAAACCAGTGATTTAGGCGCATGGACGGGCAGGACATCGTTGTGTCATCAGTACGTCCTCCCTGTGGCCCTAGGTGCTGATGTCCAGCTGCTCCCTGTGTCGTAGCTGTAACTCGTTGGTCTACGACGAGGAGATCATGGCTGGCTGGACCTCCGACGACTCCAACCTCAATTCTTCCTGCCCCTTCTGCTGCGCCTCCTTCGTCCCCTTCCTGAACGCTGAGGTCTGTGACCTCGGACCTGTGGTCAGGTAGAGACCTCAACCTGTGAACCGGGTCATTAGAACCTCACTAGAACAGGGTCTCTAGAAAGTGAAATATGTATGTGATCATACCCAAAGCAAAACGCCTGGGATCTATAAAGTAACTACATCATTCCTATGTGCTTTATTTCATACCAATATTTCAGATAAAATATCGGGGGTTGAGGTTCACTTGTCTCCTAAAGTCCTCCCCTAACGTCCATGCTAAGTCTTCCACCTTGTCCTCTTCTCTGAGTGCGGAGCCTACCAACTGGAACGTGGAGGACAAGGTGGAGAGTGATGTGAGGCCCCCCAGCGATCAGGAGCTGAAGAACCAGATTAATGGGCTGAGTGAGGACTCTAGCTCTGAGACCAGCAGCTACTCGGAGAACAGCAGGACCACCATGGTACCTTGCACTTCACACAAGTCTCTTTATCCTCTCGTCCTCTGTACTTGTCATGCTGACAGTCTCTAACCCCCCTTAGGCCTCCTCCTTGGGTGGCGCTCCCCAAGTGACAGTGGCTTACCTGAGCCCTCTGGTCCTGAGGAAGGAGCTTGAGAGTCTGCTAGAGAATGAGGGTGAGGCGGTCCTCGCCCAGCCTCAGTTCCTAGAGAACCACTCCATCATCTTCTGGAACCTGGTGTGGTTCTTCCAGCGCCTCGGCCTGCCCAGTAACCTGCTGCAGCTGGTCCGGGCCTCGCCACTTATCGGCCAGCTCACCCAGGTAGCATGCAGTCAGATGAGACAGTCCCTGGAGGACAGTCAATATTGTCTTTGGTAGTGGACCAACCGCTAGAAACTGTCTTCACCAAACAATGCTGCTCAAAGAGTGTTGACGTGATGCTGGACTGACATCAGACAACCTTTTTCTCTTCCTCTGTGCTTCCCAGTCAGAGAATTCAGCAGTCAGGGTGAGGCTCCTCTGGGACACCTTGACCCCCGACACAGACCAGTGGCCCCCCCTCTACATTCTCTGGAGGATCCACAGTAAAACAAAGACTCAGGAACTCTGCTCTTTCCACTTTGTTGAACTCTTTCATGAGACTTCACCCACCTGTTTTTCCACCAGGTGGCGTCCTAATGAGGAGCTACAGCTGGCGGAGACACAACCACCCATTCACGCTCTCCTTCCTAGAAGAGGTGCTGCGCTGCATCGGCATGAACGAGGTGCACAAAGCCGTCACCCTCTACCTGGATACGCTGGAAAAACAGCAGGGGGCCTGGACTCAGAGGTAGGCGCACCGACATGTAGACACGACATAAAAAGACTCCAAGGATGCAAGGTGGTGAGAAAATGAGTCCTACGAAGAGATGGTCTGTGTGTGTGCGTGCGTGCTAGCAGATTGAGTGGATCCCTCCCCTCTATCTGTTGGTGAAAGACATTGATAAACTAACGTGTTGTGTCATGGCCTCGTCAGTGTCTTTCCAGAAAGACCTTGGTTTGTTCCAGTGTGTGATGCTCCAATAAGTCTCCTTGAATTGAAGAATCTGAAGCTCAAGTGTGTTCTATGGGTGTGTGTTACTAAAAGTTCCTGGTCTGTGAGGGTGTGTGGGTCCTCACCACGGGTCTGATAGTTATATTTAGAAAATAGTTAAAACTGTGAAGAATTATTCCACAACAGGTTACATTGTGTTTGAACCGGGGTTTACACTGGTGTCCTACTTTGGTTTCACTGGGTTTAAACGTGTTCGAGTGGGATCAAACCGGGGCGACACTGCTGTCATCCTGGGGTTACATCCCTGTTTTCTAATTAGATATTAGTCAAATGGGAATGTCTTAGTGAAAGTACAGGTTGTTCTGCATTAAAGTGGCATCACACGGCTTTCTTTATGAATCTTTTGTGTACTTTCTTTTCTGCAGGAGTTTGTACAGAGAGTTCTTGTTCCTCACACTGGCAGCTATGGGCAAAGACCACGTTGGTAAGATTTCCCTACGCCTTTTTATTAAGTAGACGCCATGTGACGCAGTTCACAAGCATCTTTTAACCACCTATCAGGGTCTTCTAGGCTTATACAATGTTACTCAATTGAAAAGAGGTGGACCTGGAGCTTAGTTCTAAAGCTCTATTTTACCAATTGTCCCTCCACCCTACATTTTTGGTTAAATCAGTGTGCAAATAAAAAAACCCTGTTATTCCAGCTGATAAAATGATTAAATCAAAATGATGATGGAAACATAATCCTGACTGGAAATCCTAGATTTCTCAAGGAGTTTAAAGAGGAATGGAGGATTGGAGTCAACCAATCAGCCAACACCAACACCTCTGGAGCAACAGTAGGTTTCTTAAGAAGAGGCTTAATTACAACTATTTTGGAAGGACACATGTCCTGGCAACAAGGACAGATTCATAATATCCAGTAATTCAAGGAAAAACTTCATTAAGCAGCTTATCGGAATTGGATCCAAGAAACAAGAAGAAGATTTAGACTTAGAAATTGTAGAAGTCACTTGATCATGTGCCATGTCAAAGTGTCCCGGAGCAAGACATCACACCCAGTTGCTTACCAGGCAAATATGTAAAGCCATGGGTTAAAAAGGGTTAACCACCCGCCTGTTCCACTACCTTTGGGCCACCGGCAGTGAAAGAAACTTAACCTTGTTCTCCTCTCCCTTCTGCAGCGGCCTTCGATAAGAAGTACAAGGCGGCGTACTCTCGGCTCAGTGGCTCTGTAGGACGAGAGGAGCTCCGTAAGAAGCGGGCTCAGCCTCCCGGACCCAAAGCCGTAGACTGCAGACGCAGCTTCCACCCGCCTCTCGAGTGCTAATGACGAGGACCGCGAGGCCCCATCCTGCAGCGCCCGCCCCCCCCCCCCCCCCCCACGCCTCCCCTCACCCTAGGCTTGCTTGTATTGTTCACCTCACTGTGGACTTAGGAGCTCTTTCCTGCTGTAGTTTGTCTCGTTGATGTGAATCCAGATGTTGTTCATCTTCACGGTCCTCAAGGTCTTCAGGTTGAGGAGAGCATTGTCTGAAGGGGGGACGGGTGGTCCATGTACAGAAAAAGTCGCTGTCTTCTATAACCCAAATGTGAAGGTAGTTGCAATATGCTTGATGTGTGATCAGTGAGACCGTGAACACAACAGTAAGTACTTAAGTTTAAAAAAGTTGGAATCAGGACTGAAGAGGAAGCTTCACACCTCCAAGGAAACAGACGGTTTGTTAAAGAAAAACAAGATTCTTTTCAATTGATCAAACAACTAGCTGAGACTTTCTTTCTGAAACATCCATTTGCATGAATCTCTACGTGAAGCTACTCGGACCTCAGGAGAGTTCATCTGGCGTAGTAACGGATCCTTCCTACCAGAAAAAAAGTCACCAAGAAGAAGCCTCCTTCATCTGACGGACAGTAACGGACGTTTCATGACTGGAAAAGTTTTATTTGAATCCCTCAAATTAAAAGAAAACAAACAACCCTGAAGCTTACGGTTTCCCTTCAGAACTCCAACAGAACCACTAGTCTCATATTCTGTAGGAGCTCAACTTCTCTGTTAGTCCGAACCTGAATGACTCATTATCGGATCTTCATTAATGCTCACTTATTAACAACCTTTACAACCGCTTTACAGCCCATGTCATGTGACATAAATCCCTTTTAGATAACAAACCTTATGCTAATAGTCGCTACAAAATCCTCCAAAGGCCTGAAAGCAGGTTCTCACCTGTATTTGTTTGTTCTGTTCCGGACCTCATTAACACATTATGTTGTTACGTATAAATATGTTTCTAATCTCAAAAGAAGAAATGATAAACTATCTTTATAATCTTTAAATCGGCTGCATCAGATGTGTTGTGTCTCTGAGACGTTTAGTAGATCAGCGATTCCTCACTGAGCCGTGCATCAGGTATCAACGGGTATCGGCGGGTATCCGAGGGGTCCAGCGGGTATCGGCGTGTATCAACGGGTATCAGTGGGTATTGGACTTGATGTGGCACCCCGTTGGGCATGATTTGGTTCATCTGTTAAGATGTAAGAAACTTAATTAATCAAACGTCAGCTAATGCTGCTGTTAAATTAATCTGGTACTTTTCATAACTCTTCAGATTAACATGAAGTTGGATGTTAAACTAATCGGATATAAATCCTCTCAGTTCAGGTTGAAAAGGGAAAAGACCACTAGTGGTTTATGACTCAGTGACTAAGAAGCTCTGGAGTGAAGCTATTTTGAATCTGTATGTGCAGCATGACAACAAATTTATTTGAATGTGACGTTTGTTTTATGAGCAAATGTCGTTTTATGTTTTACCCTCAAAGCACCACATGGCTTATTTTAACTGCAGCTTGTTTTACTGTAACAGTCAGCAGAAACTATTTAAAATAGATTTTAGTGTTTGCTGTTGTAATTTATAAAAGGCTGTGGTTTTATTTGTAAATGTTTTTTTTTTTAAGAAAGCACAAAAATAAAAGATGGCAAATGTCATTTTTTCTATGCTTTATTTTATTACTCAATTCATTTTATTTTTTGTAGACCAAAATTGAAATGACAAATGGCCTCAGGGCTTTTTCTGTACCCATGTGACATCCTGCGTCCCAAAACCCTCACATGGGCACAGGAACAAGTCCCCAAAAAATGAACAAGCCTTTGATGGGGAAAAAGGGAAGAAACCTCAGTGAGAGTCAGAGGAGGATCCGCCTGTCAGGATGGACAGACTGCAATGGACGTCATGTGGACAACGTTGAGGTTGAATGAGCTCATTTACATACGGACACAGAAATACAGGCATAAATAAATGGAGAAAGACAAACATAGAAATAAAGGAATCTAGAAATACACAAGTAAAAATGGATATATTTATTTAGTTACGTTCTGTTTATCAACTTATACATTCATGTATTTTTTATTTAAGGTTTTTATTTATACATGTATTTAAGCATTTATTTATTCATTTATTTACTTATACTTCCTCCACAAATGCATCAATGCTTTTATCTTACAGACTAAATAACTTTCAAAGCTTAGAAAACGTTGTTTGGTAAATTACTAAAACTTAAAGAATTACATATTACATATTGACAAGTGAATGTTTTACATATTGAACTTTATAAATAAAATAACTAAGCCATAAGTCATGCTCATGAAAGTTATTTTTTACCCTACCCTCGTGTAACAATGTAGTCACTTAAACAAGTATCTTTCACACAGAAGATGAACACACATCCTGTTTATAAGAACGGCGACGTGCTTCTTTTATTTTGAAAACTATGACCGGATGAAGTGTATGCCCACGTTCCCGACTCAGCCGTTGAGCTCGTGTTTTCTCGGCACAGTTGCAGCACCAGCAATGAATCGATTGAATCGAAGTCACGTGTTCAACGGACCCCGGTGCCACCGAGGAGCTACTGGGCGCACAGGTGCGTTTACTTATAACCGTGGACGTTCCGAGGTTAGAACGGTTTAACAGCTCAAGCTTGAATGTTTGTTTTAACGCAAAACACTGCCGTTAAATAACGTTAGTTTAGATTCTCTTCCGTGTCTACGTCACTAGCCCACTAGCCTTCTAGCCCACAGGCCTACTGGCCTTTTATCCTTCTACCGTTTCTAACTGTCGAAGATGTGGTAGGAATAAATTATTTATTAACAAGGTTAACATTATTAATGGTCACGTGCTAGAGAGCGGAAATAGGAATATGTCTCATTCTGGAGGAGATTTTAACAAAATGCCCATCTGCATCAGGAGCAGACACACTTAAGAAGTTGGAGGTGTTATTGAAGTCGGGTTGCATTGTGAAATCAATACAAATACTCAAGCTGATTTATGTTGTATGCATAATTCTGTATTGATAATAAAGGGAGTCACTGGTAGACAAGAAGTCTGCAGTAAAAACCTTTCAAGAAGAGCAGACTGCACAACATTTCTTAATGTGTCTTTCACAACTTTGAATACATCGAGTGAAACGCACTGACGTGCTGTATTGTTAAAAAACGACGTTTAGTCCAGCTCTTTTGCTTGTGCAGGAAAGAAGTTGCGCTTGTTTTGAGGCTGGCGCTGTCCGGCAGCGTGGTGCTGAAACGTTCCAGGAGTCATTACACACTACTGCAGCTGGTAAGCATATTTTTAGAGAATGAGTTACAGACAGATGTGTGTTGAAGATCTGGTTACCCTCAATAGGAATAATTAATGACTAAAGATTGTAAAATATAACGTTTGTGATGTGTTTTTTTTAGGCTGACAATGTGGGAGAAAATCTTTCTGCTTCTGCTTCACAGTGTCGAACATCTGGATTCAAGTAAGTAGTTTGAGTACCACAGACATGTATATATTCTGTAAATATGTACCTAATATGTAATCTAGGTATATGTGTATATAAATGTATATAAGGGCTGCAACTAACAATTATTCTGATAATCGATGAATCCGTTATTTTTTTATTATTTTAATTAATCGGATTTATAAAAAATGCATTAGAAAGCTTTAATTTCCGCCCCTTCTAAAACAGAACTGCAAATTCACATTTCAAAAATACTTCAGAAAGTACAGGTTGCTCCTTGAACATAATAATAATTTGTAGAAATAGGGAAGAATACAAATCAGAAATTATAACAGGAATTGATTTAACGTCATAACTTGTCACTAGCCTTGTGTTGTCCTACCTGTCTCCCTCATTCTGGTCGAATGACCCCCCCTGCCTCTGTTCTGTCTCTGTTTCATGTTTGAATTTTCTACATGTTCTGTAGACATTGAGCTGAGTTAATGTCAGGTCAGACAATTAGAGACATGAAGCCGCCCGCTGTACTCCATGCGCCATGGAACAGTGAGCGCACACCTTTGCATGTTATGCAAGTTCATGTTGTCTTTGTCTGATCAGTATCAGAGGTTGGGGGGTCAAACCGTGGCCCAGTGGCGGTGGTGGGACGGGACAGGAAGTTACTCCTCCCGGTCAGCAACTTGCTGCTCGATGGCGGCAGCAGCAGCGACGACATCGGCATCGAGAGCTACCGCTGGGACGCCGTCAGGTAAGACGCCTGCTCGGGTGATCTGTAACACTCCTCAGGCCTCCGTATCACTCAGCTGGGCTTTCTGCAGCGGGCCGCCGGGGGTGAGGCTGGAGGGGGCGGATCAGGCAGTCGCCACAGCAACGGGCATCCAGGCAGGACGCTACACCTTCAGGCTGACCGTGTCCGACCAGCAGGGGGCGACAGACACGGCGTCGCTGAGCATCAGGGTGCATGAAGGTCAGAGGGTTCGCCTCATAATGGGTTGCAGCTTTACCAGACCTCCATTTGATTTCCTGTCCTTTGTCCCGCCTGCAGCACCGAGCCGCCCCCCCTGTGGCCCACGCCAGCGGCAGCCACACACTTTCTCTCCCCAACAGCTCTCTGGTCCTCAGGGGCTCCGTAACCGACGGAGACCAGACAGAGGTGCACTACTTTTGGATCAGAGACAACCAAAGTCCTGCTGCTGGGGTCCGTAAAATCCTGTGGATTACAGGAGATTATGCTTATAGATTTGTTATTATCATTATCATTCTATTAATATTGTATTCTTATTTAACGCAAATAACCTAGCTCCATAGATTGGATTTTCCAAGACTACAGTCGATAATAATTTAAATATAAGCATTCTTTTTATTAATATATTTATCATATAATAGTACATTTCAATATGGGGGGGCCAATTCAGCTTGTTGTCGTTTTCTGACTTTTGAAAAGTTAGCCGAGAGAACTTGAAGTTGATTGTCGATCACATAAAGGGCTCCCATGTCACGCCGATTGTTTGTAAGTTATCTAATCTGCCCCCAATGAGTTTGATTAAGTAATAGCGCCTGGTCAGTTCACCAGATTGACATCTAACTGGGTGAGGTTTGGTGCTTACTTCATATTATGTTGAACAGGAAAACTTTATTAACATATGATTTGAACAGTGCTAAAACCTTAGTTTAACTACAATACAGTATTCTGCACCAAATAAATACTAAAATGCCAATATACACTTACAGTCACATATATGGCAATAAATGTTGTGACATAAATTGTGACATATTTATTTGTAAAAAGAATATCGCAGCACTAAAAACATTTTGAAATTCAATCGCAATTAAACGTTTTTTTTTCTTCTAAAAACTAAATCTTTTAAATTAACGAGTAATCATTTTAGACACGTTTGTGTAATTGTATTTTAAACACAAACTCCTCATATGATGCCGTTGGAGGTGGAACATGTTGAACTACGTCTCCTCCCGTCGTCCTTTAGGGACACAGTGGTGGTCCTCTGCAGGTAGATGTTGAGATGGAAGTAGTCCATTCGTCCCTTCGTCCCTTCGGTTGGACACGTGGAGGACTTCCTCTGCTCGGTTCTTCTGTCTCCGTCTTCAGCTACCGTCTCGCTCTCTGCATCCAAGTGACTGCAGCACGCGACGGCT